>JAHRHJ020003206.1:0-234497 GCA_019776745.2 Taxus chinensis
CCGAACAGGGTGAAGAACTTCTGGTGGTGTAGAGACAATTATATTGGGGGACAGGTTGGAAATTTGCTGTTGTAGACAACCACAGAGGGTCAATTTCACCTTGGGCTCGGCGGGGTGGGATCCGAGGAAGATCTCCTGCCAGCTTGGGAACTAGGAAAAGAGACCTTTGGAAAATAGGGCAAATACAGATCGCCGGAACACCAAGAGGGATAAGCTTACACTATAAATCCGTATTTTCCCAACGGAGTCCGCCAAAACTGTTGGTTAGTATTTTGTTCAAACCAAAAATATGACAGTTCAACCACAGTATATGGGATTAAATCCCCTCCTCAAAGACAGGTGAGGCTGCCTGTTTATTGCTAATCTAAAACACAGTAAATAATATATACAATATTCACACTAATCTAACCATTGGGGGTTGGGATGAAATCCCGAAATCCACATTCACACGATTCAAGGATATTGCTTTCGTAAGTGAAATAGGTTAGAAACTGTTAGAGTGAAAGAAGCACGGTAGAAAAGAAATGTGAGAAACGTATTTTCTTTTGAGTAAACACAGATCACGAAATAATCATACGATTTTTAGATCACAGATATAGTGTCCGAGATAATTAGAAACACTGAGATTCTATGCAAAGAATAGCTTTAAGATCATGAACATAAGAACACTGTCTTAAATAAGATATATTTCACAACACAAAGTATGTAAAACAATATCAACTTCTATTCTTCAAAATGATTGAAAGAAAACACAAAGTTTTTCTCCTTTCCAATAGCCTCTTAATGCTTCAAAAATTCTCGACCCTTTTGAATGCACAGGCATCCCTTATTTATAACAAAAGGAACTAGAGATAAAACATGACAGATCCTAAAAAGTAGCATGTTAACTGGAGTTCAGTTTTGCATGACTCTCACGCAGGAGATCAAGTCAAAACATGAATCAAAAATATGACAAAACGGAAATAAAAAAGACATGTCAATCTAAAAATAGAAATGACAAGGGACGTTGGGAATTAATCCGAATCATCATCTTTTGCTTCTTCTTCTTTCTCCTCCTCCAGCTGAGACTGTTTTTTACGAAACTCCTGGAACTTCCGAATAATGCCTTGCATTTCAATCTCATCAGGCACAGTGGAATGATCATTCCACATTTCGCAGGTTTCATGAAAATCACTGGCAGTGCCGGGAAGTTTCTTCAATCCTTTGCTGAGCTTTCTTAAGGCCTCTAAAGTGTTCTCAATCCTTACAAACTGACCAATGACTTCAAGGTCAAATCCGTGTATAGGTTCATGCTGAATAGATTCCTGAACTTGTTTGAAGAGATCATCTGGTGATAGGATACATGCATTCCCAACTGACACCTTTGGAAAAATCTTCAGCAATTCTTCTTCCAGATCACTTTTCCCATCGATCAATTTATCCCTTGATTCTCTCAACTTGCTGCAGGCTTCGTTGAGGATCTTTACTCTGAACTTGATGGCCTTGGTCAGCTGAAAGTGTTTATCTGTATGTGGAGGAACGCCTTCTTCTACCAAGAGATGTGCTGGTATTTGCTTTAGCACTTGGAGAGCTTCACAAGTCAAATCAAGCTGTCTAATTTCTTCAGTGAATTCCTCATCCATCTTCTCTCCTTCCTTCTGAATCTCCCCTAAAGACTGATGAACTTTCACCACGTCTTGAATTACTTTCTTCCCTTGTTGGAGCAACTTTTGGATCCATTCAGCAATCACCCTTCCTTTTTTAGCAATCTTCTCAATCGTAGGCACCGATGAGAAATCAAATCCGGCAGATACAGAAGAAGATTGTATGGATTCCAGGGGTGTTGAGAGTTTAATCAAAACCTCTGTCAACTGCTCCACTTTTTCCTAAAGCTCATTTCTGCTATCCTTTATTTCTTTCAACTTTTGGCACAGGACGTCTATGGAATCCTTGCATCTTGTTGCGCCCCTTTTGCTGTTACTTTCCCTAGAGCCACCCTGGTTACCTAGTAATCAGTAGCTGTTACATCATCTCTAGTTTTGTCAGCTGAGGGAGTGGCAATCTCTGCGAACTTATCTCCTGAAGCATCTACCAAAACCCTTGAAACTGTTTTGGGTTTCTTGGCTGATTTCGCAGTAGAAGCCTTAAGTGAGCTGAAATCAAAGGCTGGTAGGGGTACAATCACTTTCCTCTTCTTCGAAGTTTTCTCGAGTAACCATTGTGGAGTATCAGAGGAAATTGCCAATGTTGTAGTAACTGGTATTCTACTCTCAAGGGGAGAAGATTCTACTATTGGAGGGGCAACAACAGCCAACGTGGTAGTAGGTGCAATGAATAGAGGCACAGGTTGTGGGGGAGTGTTGGTGATCACTTGGGTTCCAGCAGAGAGGGGTGAGAGCCCGGAGAAAATATTGGCCATGCTTGAAGAAGTGGATGGGGAATGAGGAGGCTGAAGTGGTTGTTGAGGGGGAGGCACAGATTCAGTTTCCAAAGCCTTGAATGCAAGAGATAAGGTCTCTCCAGTTGAGCAATCAGCAAATGGTGAAGTCAAGAGCTGGCTTCCTCCTTCTTCTAAATTCATCTCCCCTATTTCTGGTGGTGTTGGTGATTCTGGCACAACCACCATTTGAGCTGAAGAGACAATTGAAGAGATTTGTCTTTCTTTCCTCTTCTTGGGAATCCTGATTTTTATAGACCCCCCAGAAGATTCTTTGTCCTTTTTCTTTTGGGAGGGCCCCACCTCCATTTCAGCCAACTTTGGAAACTTGTCATCTTTAAAATTCATGCCCCAAGAAGAGAGCCATTTTTTGGTGCGAGCAAGAATGAGAGCCGACCTATCTGTGATAGAGGCTTTTTCGCTGGCCGACCAATCAATAGGCGGGAAAACGTATTGATCTTCATTAAGCCCATCATAGGACATATCCAACACACTTTTATTGTCAGTTGTGCCATCTGGCAAATCAGAAAGCTCTAGCGTCTGAATCTCATTAATAGTTAACCTACTATTATTTTTTCTGTGAACTGCAACTTCGTTACGCAGATCCACCCAGATATCCTCATGGTTATGCCTGTGCAGATGTTGGGCTCCATAGGTTCTAAGTACTCCTCGGATGTCAAAACCATCCCGAGACTTCATATGCTTCTTTAATTTCTCCTGGAGTTCACATTCAACATTTTTAGCCTTTGCCACTGTCGAGCAAGTATATCTCCCAATAGAAATTGGGAAGGATACTACTGCCTTATGCTTGCTCTGTTGGAATTTGTGAAAATCCAATAGCTGTCTGACCAATTCTATTAGTATCAATCTATCCCCTGGATAGCGAGGCAGACGGAAAGGCTCTCCCGAGTACATGACCATTCGAAGGTAGGTAAACTTCTTGAACTGTAAGAAGATACATCCCCATTTAGATACCTCAGTCCAAGCTTCGTCTGATATCCTTGTCTTTCTTAGCCCTGGGTTCAGCCGGCAGATGTTCTCGTAGAAAAAGGCGTCATTCACCCTCCTAAAATGATCCTTGGACCCCTTCTTTGTTATTTGAGGATAATACTTATAGACTGGGTTTGTCGTTCTGCTTCCTTTAGTATCCAGTCCGGGATAGCTCCTCATCCCAGCCGCTGCATAGGCCACATATGAGAACATATAAAACTTTCCGGTCGATAAGACCGTCGTCATCTGAGAGTCAATCTCATTACTGATAAGGGTTCCCCAGTCAATCCCTTGCTGGTTCTTCTTGATGGTGACCATAAACTGATACATCCATCCATGAAATAAATTTGATTCCGGCAAGCCAAAAACCCGGCTCAGCAGGGTGATAATGTCATTGATTTCTTGTATGAAATCACATCTAGGAATAGTTCTTGGAAATCTAGATATTACTGGTTTTGCCTTGACCAAGAACTTCTTATTGACATCCTTAATGTAATTTTCCTGGTTACTGTCCCAGGCCTTCTGAGCCGACTTGATATTTAGGTCCCCATACTCCTCGAAATTAGGTAGTTTCAGGAGATCATCAAAATAAGCTCCATCTAGTTTGATAGCTACCTCACCAGCCTGATTCCTTACTGAACGAGAAGCCGAGTCGTAACTGGACGCACAAGCCAAAACAAACTCTAGACATTGGGTAGACATGGGAAAGCCTGCTGCAAGGGCCAAGTCATTGTTAGCTAAAGCCATCATCCATGGGGTTTGAGAAGAACTCTTCACCCTATTCCAAAAGTCGTCCATATCTATGTTGCCAAGTTCAGTATCCCTGATATCATAATTACAATCAATATATGATGGGGATTCTTGTTTCTTAAATTTGTACTTCATCCTGCTAGACTTCTCGGCCTTCTCCTGAGATGGACCAGGGTCCGACATGAAGAATGTGGAGGGAGAAAGACTCGGAACTCGGGTGATGCTGTTCAAACTGGAAATCCCGATTGACTGAATGCGCTGGAAGAAGAGAAGAACCCGACACGCTGAAGAGGATGTCGGAAAACCCTGAGAACCCGACAAGTTTGATCTGTCGGAACTTTGGCAAAGCCCGACACTTGATTTTTGATGACGGAAACAGGCGGAAACCCGGCACTCACTTGGCGGACACGGGAGGAAACCTGGCGCCCACTTTTGATGACGGAACTTCGGAGATTCCCGACACTTACTGTTGAGGTCGGAATGTTGAGAAACCCCGATACTTCAAGCTTCCTTTATACTTCGGGCCTTTGAATCTGCAAGACAGTTTTCAAAAACTGAGAAGCAAAAACAAAGTCTTTCCTGTATTTCCACATATACAACTTCCTTTCTTTTTTTGTTATTCATATTCCATACATCATGCATATAATTAGAATTTTGGGAGAAAAATCATCAATTGATAGTCTCAAAAAAGAAAATAAACCCTAAAAACCCAAAACCCTTTCCAAAACAACACAAAAAGAAGAAGGGAAGAAAACCTTCAACAACTGGCAAGAAATTGCGAAGAAAATACGCGCAATCAATTCATAAAAATCAAGAATAAAGAAGGGAAGAAAAATACCTTCGATTCGAGACAGGTAAGATCGAAAACAAACGATCCAATCGGGCAATGACAGTTTGCAGGTTTTGAAAGCGGAAGAGCATGCGAAAAATCCACGAATTAAAAATATGAATGGTAAGAATGACGTGGAAATCCACATATTTATAAGAAAATTAGTAATAAATACACTTGATAGTCTCAAAAAAGCACGTAAACCCTAAAAACTCACCAACCCATTCAGCATGAATGCAACATGTCAGCATGTTGGAGGGGTCCGAAAACCTTCGACAACTGGCAAGAAGATTTAGAAGAAATTCCGGGTTTCGGGTTTCGGAAAACATCAGAGCACAAAGACATGAAGTGAAGAAAGGTACCTACGATTCGAGCCCCGTAAGACCCGAATACAAAGGATCCAATCGAGCAATGAGAGTTTGCAGGTTTTGAAATCGGAAGAACATGGCGCATAAAATCCATGTTTTGGAGCATGGATGTTCCGTATGCTTTGGGGTTCCGAAAACCACGAATACATAAGGGTCTTAGTCAATACAAGGCGGGTTTCGGATTTCGGCAAGTGCCAGATGTCACCAAACATGTTTCAGCATGAATGTACGTGTCCGCATGTTGGAGGGGTCCGAAAACCCGACACGAAAAGATTTAGTGCATTCCGGGTTTCGGGTTTCGGAAAACATAGAGCACAAAACATGAAGTGCTTAGGTGCTACATAGCCCCGAAAACCCGAATACAAAGGATTGAGCGGACTTCGGGAATCGGAGAACATGGCGCATAAAACATGTTTTGGAGCATGGATGTTCCGATGCTTTGGGGTTCCGAAAACCCGAATACAAAGGGTCTTCTCAATACAAGGCGGGTTTCGGATTTCGGAAGTCAGATGTCATATAACATGTTTTGGCTTATGTACGTTCCGATGCGTTGAATTTCCGAAAACCCGATTTCAAAGGATTTTTTCAATACAAGGCGGGTTTCGGATTTCGGAGGTCACGCGACACAAAGCAAGTTTAAACTTAGGTATGTCGAGCTGTTGGTAACACCCGAAAACCAGATTTTCTTTAAAAGAGGCCATAATGCAAAATCACTTCGAACTCTCTTCTTTCAAAAGTAGGGGTTATCCGATCGTTTTGTCGTGAACTCAAAACGGGGATAACAGGTCTCAAACCTAGTCGTGGAAAGATCCCTCTCCTTGTAGGTCTCGCCCTCGACCTGTTATATTTTGCTGGAGGAAATTTTGCTAAGAAGAGTGAAATAAAGGGATTGTGAGGACCATTTACTTTGGCTCAGCTCCATCTTTGGCATGTATTTATTTAAAGAGGGTTATCGCTCTCTCCTCTCTCAATCAGGGTTTATTGATATTCCTCAGCTAAATTGTTGGCATCACTCTCTTCTTTCAAAAGTGGCTATCTTTGGTTGGATTATTCTTAAAAACAAATTGCTAACTCAAATCTGAAGAATATCCCGGCGCTATTCCGGCCCTTCCAAATGCGTTATGTGTGGTTAGACGGAAGAAGACCTCACCCACCTTTTTGTCCATTACTCCTTCGTGGGTTTTGTTTGCAATGGTTGTTAAGAAAATTAAACCTTTCGTGGGTTCATTGTAACAATATTGGTGATTCTCTCTAGTCTTAGCCATCCATGAAGTTCAAAATCTCTTTAAGTTGTATCTAGAAGGTAGCCCCATATTTAGTCTTATGGCACATCTGGTGGGAGAGAAACTTATGCGTCTTTCATAATCAACATTGCCTTATCCCAGCCTTCCTGAACAATTTGGAAATTACTAGTTTAGAAGTCATCTCCAAGAATAGCATGAACATTTATGAGTTTTCTTCCATGGATGCTAGAATTTCCAAGGCCTTGACTCTTATCAAAACTTTGAATCCTAGCGTCATAGTCAAATAGGGCCTCTCCCAAGTGGAAAAGAGCATTCGTAGGCAATAGGATATGTGGAAACCTCCTCCCTAAGGCTATTAGAAACCTAATTTTGACAGAGCCTCTAGAGGAAATCTGGGTTTGTTTGGCACTTGTTGTATCCTTCGTGATGCGGCTGGTTCTCTCATTGCAGTGGGCTCCTTTCCTCCGAGCAACTGTATGAGCAATCTTGCGGAAGTGCAAGCTCTTTTAGAAGGGGTTAAACTTGCTCTAAAATCTAGAGGGGACTCTCTGATTATCGATGGCGATTCTCAAATCATCACTTTAGTAGTCTCCAAAGGATTCACTCTTTCTTGGCATATTAATCCACTTATCCAAAACATCCCTTTTTGGCTCAACAAATTTAAATATTAGAGCATCTGTCATATTTACCGAGAATCTAACTCGATGGCAGATCTTCTTGCCAATCTAGCGATGACTTCTCAGATGTTGTAATTGTCTCCAGTGATGTTTTAGCCCGGACATGGCTCGCATTAATCCTTTCCAAAGAAAGATAACTCCAAGATTTGTGAGGTATGGTTTCTTTCAATGCCACTTGATTCTTCTTCCTCCTAATCTATCACCTTGTTTGTCCTTCTGGTTTGTTGCTTTTGGCCCCCATGGCATTTGTTGGCTTTCCATTTGTTTCCCTCCATGGTCAATTTAGGGAACTGGCAGGCTCTTATGCCATCGATCATCACCACCTTTCCATTATATTCAAGTAGTCCTCACCAGAAGAAGTGGAAGCCATTGAAACAATTTTGGGTGAATCTTATTGTTTCTACACTAGTCGTCCCAGAACAGACTCTGACATAGATTTCGCATTTGTTTTGTTATGCCTCCTCCTTCACCTCGATCTGAAAGTGGTTGAATTCGTAGCAGAGGATGAAATCTATGTTGTTCATAGGGTTGGCCTGCATGAACAACTGGTGGACTTCTCTCGTCCTGACCCTCTTCTATGGGTGGAGGAAGTTGACGATCTCACTTTAGGCTCTAGACGAGGCATCTAGTGGCTCTACAATCAGTACAGAGACCTAGTCACCTTCGCCCAGAATTTCCATCCTACTCTGGATCAGTATTTTCTTTTGGCGGTCAACATCGACGCATCACTTTTTTGGGTTCGTTTAGCTATCAATCATCACAATGAACTCAAAGATCATCCTAACGCAGCCTTTATTTTTCTACTCAAGGCAGCTAATGCACATGCAGTATCCTCCTTCAGTTAGCGAGTTCACCCTTTCTGTTCTTTTCGGTGTCTTGGGTGCAGCTATGTCATTGTTTTCTCATTCTACTCAGTGCTTCCATGCTTCTTTTCTTCCTTCTTCCTTTCCATTCGCAAGCTTTACCTCTTCTTTTTTTTCCTCCTCCTTCTTCTCTTCTTACATGTTGTTGGGTAGGGGCCCCCACCCCTTTCGTTCATAGCTCTGGTCAAAACCGTTTATCAATCAAAAATAAAAACAAAAGAACACCATGCTCATTACCAATATTAGCACCTATAAATTACACAGAGAGTATATAAGTATTCTATACTTTGACTATACTACCAATGATATGTGGTTCAATTGATGTCTCACACATTGAATTGTCATATTGTCCTCAACAAAAATTACATGTTTACCCACATCATTTTTTAAAAAAAATTTACACAAACAATATCTTGGGATGTGTGTGTCAATGATATTGGTGGCGCCCATGATGTTGATCATTGGAATTTTCCTAAATTAAAAAAAGAATAATTTAGAATAGAGAAGTATTGGTTAACTCCAATGTATGATATTCTTTATTACACAACATATACCGTATTTTATAATGGAATGAATGATGCAATAGTATATTACTATGGTTGAAAAAACTGTAATTTACCTGGGTAAAAAGACTTGTGAATTGAATTCGTACATCCAATATTTTCTCCATTTGCTTTCTCTCTTGTTCCATTCTTTCACTCTCAAGTTGAAGTCTTCTCTGCTCAATTTCTTTCATTTTCTGACTGAATAGATGCATGTTATTTCGATTACCTCTTTCAAATATCCATAAGAGTTTCTTTTTCTCTTGGCACCTTTTCTCTTAATTCTATTTTTATTCAAAGGGGTTTCTTGCTTTTCTCCTTCAAAATTTTAAATGTTGATAGGGGATTTATGTTTGTCATCTCATGCCTTTTTCAGAAGTAGAATTGGTTATATTAACCCTCTCTTTTCCATTAAAACCAATAACCTTGTGTGTTTTCTATGTAATGTGGTCCATATATTCATAAAAAATTCATGTTGAATGTGTTGTAAATGTTGTGTTTTCCAATTGTTTCTCCTTCTTAAGGGTTTTCTTCAATATGTTCATCTTTTATTTGCATTGCATCCTAGTGAGTGTTTTTCCATAAACTTGATTCAAAACATCTGTTATATTATCATAATGTTTCTTGCCAAGTTTTCCACGGTTTAAATCTTCATACACCTCTTCATATTTTTAAATAAGTATTGTCACAGTAGAATTTGCCCAAATCTCTTCTATTTTTTCTTTTATCATCTCCTCCTTATTTCTATCTATGTCATATGCATGGATTAAAGAAAACATTTCTTCTAATTTTGAATCATCAACAATATATTAGGGAATTTATATTAAATATTTGTGAATGTGGAATGCAAGGACCTAAATTATGTGCACCCCTTGTATTCTCTTGACAAATTTGAGACACTTGTTTCAATATAAGTTTTGCATGTAGAAGTACTTTACACAATAGTTTCTTATCTCTATTGAAAAAACCATATTGTCTTCATAGTTTCTTGGACTTGATTTGAGAACATGGGATTCGAATGTGAAAATGAGGAAAATTGTGATTTTTCCATGTCCTAAAAATTTATTACTTACTATAAACCTTCACATAGTGAAACAATGTGTGTACTCATTTTTTATCTAAGCTGAATTTCATTTTTGAGTTTTTCAATAATAAATATACAAGGGGTCATGCGCTCTATAAATTCGCCAAGAATCAAAACATGTGGAAAAACATTGAAAATTGGTTAATTACCTACTAAAAAATGCAATATTTATAATCATTGTGAAATGGGTGTATAAAAAGAAATTATTCAAAATAAAATAATAGTTCTTTACCCCTTTTTTAATTTCTTGTAACTTTGGTTCTTCCCCCGTTTGTATATTTGCTCCTTGTTTTCATGTTATCACCTTCGAAATGAGTATACAATTTTCCATTTTATTACAATAAAGTACATATGTTAGCATAGTTCATGTGGATTAAAATTTAGATATGTATACCACTTAACATTAAATGCAGTAGGAAAAAATAAAAAAATTTTCTCAAGTGGCGGGTTTTACAGTATACAGTTTAATTAACTTTTAATGTTTAGTGAAGCGCAATATCGATTAGGTAACATTTGACCTTACAAAAAAGTGTAATTGTTATTGTAAATAACAAAGGTAACATTTTTATAACATAATTTTTAATGTATGAAAAATAAAATTCAACATTGTTTCAAAACTTAAATTTGACATACATATAGTTAATTGAAATTAAGTCTTTGATATGTACAATTATTAATTAAAAACTAAGTTCCATGGGTTACCTCTACTCAATATTATACAAAATTATTAAAAATAAACTTATATTGTTAAAATATTACATAAAGTATAAAAAGCTCTAGAAACAATTAATACACATAATTGAATCAAAGCATATACCACCATTGTTAATAAAATAAAGACTAATTTTTAACTCTATACCATAAAATAAGCATAGTTATACAATTAGAGAATTAAATACATGAACGATTTAATTCGACACAATATTAATGTCCCTAATTTTAAGTCTAAGAGACCACTAGGATAGACAAATTTTGACTAGAATGGTAGGTGAAAATATGCCCTTTGATATTCGAGTGATCGTTACTGAAATTCCAAGTGTAAAGTCTCGTACTTGGTCTTGAAAAGGCTCACACTTACATGTGCGAGGAATCATAACTCGACGTGCAAGGGATTGCAATTCGACATGTGAGGGATCTTACTTTGTAGATGTAAGAGGCCACAAGTCTCTCGCACTACAAATGAGCTACATCTAGTATTTCCAAGTGCTAGTTTTCAAACATGGAATTGTGCTCGATCACACATTGAAGTGCAATCACCAAAATTTGGCCTCCCATTCTAGTCAATATTTGAATTTTAGCGTGTACGAAAAAAATTACACCACAGTGGTCGCTAGGCTATACAACTTTTGAATTCCATAGGGGAAAGAATCCAATGAGTGTGCATAAGCCAATGAGTGTGAGTGGTAATGTGAAGTATAGTACCACTAGTTTTGAAAATTGAAGTCAACATTTATAGATTTTATAATAAAAATTTAGAAGAAAGGTAGCCAATAACACAAGTAAAATCAGGTCACGTGTAGAAATCAGCCAATAAAATGGTGACACGTCAACTACTTGAAAAGGTAATTTTATTCACAAACAAGGGCCAATATTAATTTTATGTGTACTAAAAAGTACCTTTTTTAAATCCCTTAGAAATAATTTTTCAATACAAATTAAATGCACAAAAGAAAATGTGTGCATTATTAAAATCTTAATCTTTTAAAGGGTATTTGGGTAAGTGCACCAAGTTGGGGGACAATTAAGTGGACATCAAATCCTGAATTTTACATTAAAAACAACAAAACATCAAATTTAGTCTTCCGCAGACTTGAACCATGCCGAAAATTAAAAACTATGTCATAAAAATGGTACCATTGCGTAGGGGAGACTATTAGCTTTGTAGAAATACTGATTTTAAAGTGAATAGAATAGGATAAATATCATTTTATAATTTTTTACTAATAGTAGGTCTTTAAGACACTTTTTCCTGTGAATGTTTATGTCTACGTTAAGGACTGAAAAATTTGTTTCACTTATTAGAATGTGATAAAACTTATACCATCCCAACCGTGGTGAAATTATATACATGTTCAAAAAAAAAATTATTTGATTTCAATATTTTTTGATGAAGTTATGGTGGGCAAACGGAAAGTGCTATGTTTTCTTTATGTTTTCATACCACTTTCACGGAAAAAATCATAAAAAATAAAATATTACTCAAAAAAATACAAAATAAAATCCATCCCAAGATAGATAGTGGCATCTAGCTTCTCACCAAAGGAAAAAAATATATATCAATTTTTGGTCATCCAAATTGTGGGCAAACGGACTATAATCTTATCGGCGTTTTTAAAAAAAAATACCAAGTCATTGAATTTTGAGTGTTTAATATAGCTAATCTTGTCCATTTTTTACAAAAATTAGTATTTTAGAAACTAGATTCCAGATTCTACGATTAATATTAATATAATTTTGTCTAATTTTGAGTGTATGTATTGGTAATAATCCCTACAAGTTGATATTATGTTGTTATTTGCAATATGATGTCCACGGATGACCCTATATTTGTCCATCAACTTCATGCACTTACCCATTTAGTATATATATAATAGTTAAAGTAACTCTAACAACCTCATCGCTATTAAGATTCACGATCATGATAAATTCCCCTACAATATGTGTTTAATGGATAAAATACACACATAACAACATGATCTAAGGGTGTAATATAATCTAAATTATATGTTCAAATATTTGGATTAAATGAGATTTTATAAATATTCCATATGATTGTTGATATATTTTTAGATTTCTCATTAGGATTTCTATTCTCCATACTAATGTTAAAATTTACTAGTGTCCTTAGTCTAATTTTATCTTATTATTTGTGGATACAGTTGAAAATGTGTACTCATTTCCTGAATATGAAGCACATGAGGAAGATAATTATCCGAAGGTGTGAAATTTATACGGAGGGACTAGTCATTATCCATCCAAAGATACACTCCATTGTAGAGATGTGGGGTCTAGGTTATTCGTTGTCACAATAAGTTTTGTAAAATGGAAGAGAAAGACTACCAAATACACAGCTTTTTGGTGATTGTGAAACCCTATTAAAAATTGAAAACAAGGGATACTTTACCCCATGGGAAAGGAAGCAAATGATTAATGCGTGTGATTTTAAATTTTTCACATGTGGGGGGTGATGGCATTCAAAACATATTTGGAAGTGGTTTTAGAGTGATAAATTTAATGAGGATGAGGGTTTTAATTATAACAAGGGATAGCTATTGTTTCACAACTCTTAAAGACATGGATGAATTTTCTACAACCTAATGTGGTGGTGTTAAAACATAATGTGCTAAAATATAAGGTGACATAGCCGAAATTTATATCCCTGGTACTATAGCAAATGTGACTCATTGGGATGAGTTGTGTTGGGACCCAAAATGTTTGGTGTTATTTGGAGAATAAATTATAACTACATGCAATGATTTATAGCCTATATAATGCAATAGATGAAGTTTCCTGGCTAATCAAAAACCTAGTTTATCTAGAAACAATAATTGAACTTCGTGTGAATGGAACAATTGATGAATGGTTCTCCAAGAAACAAATGCCACATCAAACACTAACTTAAAAATTGGAATTGCATTTTTACTACCAAATTGATACAGTTTTTTCAAAAGTAACACAATTATTTTGACAGAACAAGGATAATTAAAAAATGTCTGTGATAAAAAATTAGATGGTAATACATTTGATTGAATGTTGATAATATAACTAGGCCTTTCTGTAATGGTTGCTCCAAATGTGGAAGGATCTCTCATCCAATGGAGTTCCAGTTAGTTGGCCCATCAAATGGTTCATATGGAAGTATCAGGCTAAAGTAGATATTCTAGAAAAGTTTTAGGTAAAAATGTGGAGTACATTTGAAGATTCATTACCTTCAAATGGTATACCCAAATTCATATGAATCCTCCATATGTAGTAATAACGAAAACTTGATAAAAATACCTTAAAACTCCTATAAATGCCAAAAGGTAAATTCTAATCCATCTAGTACAATTAAAAGCAAGGAAAAATGATGAAAAAACAAGAGAACAATTTTTGTTTGAATGAGAAAAAACCTTATATTGGTACCCAAATTTGTTCTCCTTTTCAGTCTTAGCTACATCACAGATATGGCATGAAGCTTGAAGATAGATATATCATGATGTATGTCATTTTATAGACAGGGATGTGATCTAACTGACACTTAGATTTGTGGAGAGATGGATATCACTCAAATAGGATTTGATCTTGTCCTAACTATTTTAGGTTGTGCCTTTCAACCAAGGTAAGAGGACATATTTTGTAACCCTCAAATGGTGAAGGAGATGAAGATATCCCATAATTTTTACAAATAGTATGAAGGGGCCTTGGGAAAATATGATCAACACTGCAAATCTGACTTTCACAAGTTGTCACTCCAAGATTATGGAGATAATTTCAATGCAAGGAAAGGGTTACTGAAAACATTTTTAAATCCTAATTTGTTCTGCATACTTTAGCAAATGGATCTTGATATTTTGTTTGTATACAGGTCAAAACAGGGGTAGTATGGGGTAGGATTAGTTGTTTAGAATGATTTTTGGTGGGATATTGATGAGACAAACTTGACTATGGTAGATCTTTGACAACCTCTACAACATTTGAACAACTATCAGATAAAATGTTTCAAAATAGTTAGGATGTTCTTTCAACCAGAAGAGATGCACAAATGGAGGCCCAGGTTTACACTCTTCACACAATATTTGAGAGCTCAACACAAAATCTTGAGTTAAATGAATCAATGAAACATCAAAATATCTGATCAAATCATGCCTAAGGTACACCCAAAGGCTTACAAGAAATCTCTGTCAACAAATGAAGGTGAAGTGATTTTAAACTACTTATTTTCAATGCTAGATGAAAGCTCTTCTGACAAATGAAATTGTAAATTCCACTAAACTATAAATAAGGATGAGATATGTGTGATTCCTAAATATTTCAATGCAAGATTGCAACAAGAACAAGGAAAACTATTTGTAGACATTTAAACATGATAATATACATCATATTGCCCAAACAACATAGATTAATTCAAAAGCTTATTAAATTCATCAGCATGGGAGAGTCTCAGGAATAATCTCAGAGCTATGTGATGGCTATACACTTGTAACCAACTCAACATGAATGAAGATCTAACACAGAAGACATTAACCAGGTTTTTTGGAGGGTTTCTCAGAAGATGAGCTTCTCTTAAAATTTTCTCGTGATTTTCAATTTCCTGACCTTTTACATGTCAAAAAACATGCATTATATAGCATTCTATTAAATTTGATCCTTCTTTCCCAAGAAAATAATATCCCAAGCATCAATTTTGTTACAAAATTCTTTCATGATTCGCAGACAGGGACATTTAACAAATTCGCAACAAAAGTTGTCAGGTGTTTTGAAAAAAGGTGAATCATCACAAAATCTGCATCATTATCCATTGTGCAGGCATGTTTTTCATCTTCAAAGCATCTAGACCACCTTCCTTTCATTATTTCATCCTTATCCCTCCAAAATTTGACTCTGTAACTTTTGGATTTGATATTTCACATTTTTGGATGAGTTAGGGCAAAATTTTATTCCAAAAACATCTATGATCTTCAAATTGATCTAGAAAACGAATTGCATTGGTATTTATAGGCACAAACGACATGAATTTCCTAAAAATTTGATCAAAATTGATGAAAAAAATGTATTTTCACACTTCGTGGATCAAAAGTGGAAGCCAAACCGAAAAACACATAGTTACCGTTGATCTGCCTTTCTTCCTTCAATCTGGGCCCTCCACGTGTCACAATGCGATTGGAAATGGGTTTGGGATTACTTATTTTATTTTAACATTTTTGGCAAAATGTTAAAATTTGACATTTTTCTCTGCCCCTTCACCCTTTGAAAATGAGCTTGACACGTGTCCCAAAGTGGGCCCCATTAGAATCATGGCTTGATTAAACACATTTCCACCTTGTTTTGAAAATTTGTAAAAATTTATCAATTTCCTTTGCCGCTCTGCCCTTGAGATTTGGCATTGACACGTGGAAAAATATGATTGGATCTGGGGTTGCGGCTCAATTTTACACATTTTGCCTCTTTTGAGAAAAAAGGAAAATTTTCCATTTTTCCTCGGCGGGCCCGCACCTCCGATTCTATCCCTTACACGTGCGGTTGCTTATTGGGAGTCGACTTATGTTGATCTTTTGATTTCTTACCTTTTTAGGATAAAAGTTAAATTTCCCATAAAGACCTGACGCTCCAGATTCCCTTCCTTTGATCTGAGCCATACAGATGGCTGAATCATAACCATTGATGGAGTTGCGGCCTCAATTTGCAATTTTAACCCTTTATGCAAAAATGGGAAAAATTCTCAAGTTTCTGCTAAGGCCCGAAGTTCCGTCTCTAACCCTACCACATTTTCCTGATTGGCCTAGCAGACCCACAACCCTTTTCACAAATTTTGTTCCCATTCGCCAAAAGGAAAAAAATTTCTAAGTCCTCCGCCAGCCTTCCATCCAACTTTTGATGAGAACATGACATGTGTCCACCTCTGATTCACTGAGGGCCTACACTCTAAAGCCGCCACATGTTTCGTTCTATTTCTTCATGGGCTTGCACTCTAAAGCTACCACATGTTCCATTCTGGTTCGTTGTGGGGCCTAGCAAATTTCTTTGTACTTTAACTTTATTTTCCAAAATGCCTTAAGGGACAAAAAGACCCACCCATTTATCTTTACTCTGCTTGTGACACATGTACCTCCTCTGGGACCTGTGGAGTTGTGGGGGCAACTTGCACTTTTTTCCAAAACACAAAAAACATCAAGCTTTTCTAGCAAACCCACCAAATCTTGTCCAACCACAAACAAACACATATGAGAAGATGTTTGACCTAAAATTTGATGGGCAAAGGATGCCCGTATGATAATCAAACAACGCAAAAAATGCCAGTGATGCCCTAGAATGCTGAAGATGAATTTGACGGGAAAATGATGCCCGTTTGACCGTCATAACATAGAAAATTCCAGGGATGCCCTAGAATTCATTTTTTTCTTTGTGGGTGAGGAAATTTTTTATTAAAGGACAAATGGAAAGTGATTCAAAACAATTTACTACCATGGCAAGGGATTTTTGAGGTTAAATATGTATAAAATGAACAATCCGAGCTCCAAAGGTTGGGAAAACATGTTCAAATGGAATAGGTGTTCTTGAGAAAAATTAGGGCAAGGTAATGAGTTTTCAAACAATCCAATGCATAATAATAAAGCTATAACTTCACATCATCGATTTCATGAGGAAAAAATGTTTCAGAGCACAAAGAGCAAAGGGGAAACATGGAAAAATGGTAGAGGATCAAAATTGGCACCAACATCAGCTCCTGCTCGGGGATGGGCACTCCTAGTGAGTGCCACAAGAACAAAAGTAGACCAAGTACCAAAATAATCCATTGGGAAAATGAAGTCATGAGCCAAAGCCACCAAAAAACTAGCTGAGAAACTGACAAAAAATGGCTGCCAAACACCAAGGCAAACCATGAACTGACAAAACACGAAAAATAGAGAAAAAGCCAAACACTATACACTGTACAAGTGGTGCATACCTCAAATTTGGGGATTAATCCAAGAAATGCTTCAGATGCCTACCATTAATAGGCAGTTCAAGCAATTCCCCATCTAAGTCCTTGAGAAAAAAAGGTATTTTCACCAATTTTGATATCAATGGAGTAAGGGCCCATCCACAATGCATCAAATTTACCATGTTTTCCCTTATCTTCATGCCTAGCTATCCCACAACAAAACTAGATCTCCAATATTGAACGCCCTAAGAGTGACCTTCTTGTCAAACAACCTCTTCAACTTCTCTTTAAATCTGACATGCCTTTGGTGGGATGCTCTTCTTTCTTCATCTAGCTCAACAATCTGATTAATCCTTGCTTCATATGGACTGACCTCTTGATCTTCAAGTTGTTGAACAAATTGAAATGAAGATAATTACAGATATAAGGGTAGCAGAGCTTGAGTTTCATACACCAAATCAAATGGGATCTCTTACTAGTAGCTCTTTTGGTAGTAATTCTATCAGCCCAAATTGTAAATTTCAGTTATTCACCGCATTTTATCTTGTTCAACTCCAAGGTTCTCCTAATGATCTTCAATAAATTCTTATTGCTGGACTCATCTTGTCCATTTCCTTGAGGGTTATAGTTTGAAGCATAAGTCAAATTGGTTCCATACTCCTTGCACATTGTCATCAAGGGTTTAGCTCTGAAAAACATGGCATTATCACTAGCAATCTTTACTGGCACACCAAATCTGCATATGATATGATTCAACAAGAAGTCCATAACAACTTGGTGTGTTGCTTTTTTAGTGGGGATTGCTTCCACCCACTTAGTGAAGTAATCTATGGCTACAAGAATCCACTTATGTCCAGCACTAGAAGGGTCTGAAATCTCACCAATGAATTCTATTCCCCATTGTTTAAAAGGAGCTTCAATTAATACAGGCTACAAAGGAAGGGATCCTGAAGCTTTCATTCTTCCAGAGAAATGCTAGAAACTTTCACATCTTCTAACCAGCGGGGTTACATCTTTGAAGAGAGTAGGCCACCAATAACTAGCTCTCAATTTTTTTGTTTTTTGTAACCCTTCCAGCAAAGTTTCCTCCACAAACTCCCCCATGGAAATTAGCAACTATTTTGGGAGCTTCATCTTCAGTTACACATTTCAAGAGGACACCTTCAGGGTTCTTCTAAGCCAACCCAAAGTCAGTGATTATGTATTTTTGAGAAGCCAGCTTGAGGGCTCTTTTCTGATATTTATTCAAATGATCAAGGAAACATAGGTGTTTGAGGTAAAATATTACATCCTTGTACCACTCAAAACTTACCAACTTCTTAAGAACATCTACCCTTTCTTCCTCTACTTCATTCACTTCAATTGTTTGCAAGGTTGCTCTCAGTCATAAGCTTAGGAAAGCACAAACCTCTTGCCAAATTTATGGTTAGGATGTCTATGTCATACTCCTCCAGTTTATTCACCCATCTACATATTTTGCTTGAGATATCCATCTCTGATAAGATTTCTTTTACCATGGTGTGGGGAACATAAGAAAAAAATTTTAAACTTAAGATATAAGGCCTGAAAACCTTTATTGCTTTCACCAAGGAAAATGCTTGTTTTTCCATGATTGTGTACTTTAACTCAGTAGCTTATAAAGCCTTGCTAAAGAAGGCAATAGGCCTCTCAGCCCCATTTCATCCTTTTACAGCAAAAAAAATGCGATGGTATTTTCAGAAGCAAAGGATAAGATTTGGAAAGGCTTCTTGTAATTCGAGCTGCTAAGACAGGTGCATGTTTCAATGCTTCTTTGATTCCTTCAAAATCCTGAATAAAAGCCTCCCCCCACTTGATAACTTGGTCTTTCTTTAACATGCATGTAATAGGAAGAGTCAATTCAGAAAAATTAGACACAAACCTTCTAATGAAATTGATCTACCCAAATAAGGAATGGATTCCCTTCTTTGTTCTTGAAATTGGAACCTTGTTGATTTCTTCTACCCTCTCAGGGTCAATCATGACACCAGCCTTTGAAAAAATATGACCAAGCAAGACAGTCCTGATATTTCTTTAACAGTTGAACATAGGACTATTTTTCCTCTTTGTTTAGATTACTGCCCAACCAAACTTTTCTTGGTTTATCATTAGTGCCAAAGTTATGCTCTTCCACATCCCTCGAGGCAAACATGTTTCTATTGATGATGTAATTGACATTGTTAAAATTTGACTCAAGTGTAACAAGACCTCTATGAATGGTGTTAGTTTTCAATTGATGATATCCTTTCCAAACAAAGTCTCTCTTCCCTCAGTCACGCATACCATTGGTTCTCAATCAATAGTCTGATCTGCAAACTCACCTTAATTTTGTAAGAACATTTGCATTCGAGCATCATCATTAAACACTTTCCAATGCTTGATGTTGTCAGGGAAAGTTGGCCTAGTTAACACTTCAATATTATACTCAAAATAAGGTGAAACAGTGAAATTTCTAAATCTTGACCCTAACACTACCAAATTTTCAGCAGCAACATTGAAACTTCTATCATGATGCACAATGTTGAAGGAATAAAACATCTCAATTAGATCCCAAATTTCATGTTTGTACTGCTTCATCTGCTGATTTTTTGTAGCATACAGTTTTCTTATTTATTTGACAACGAGCTCTGAATATAATTTTGCAATGATTTCCTTGACACCATAATTCCACACAATTCTTAGACCCAACAACGAGGCTTCATACTCAGCAATGTTGTTAGTAAATTCAAAATTAAGCTTGAAGGAAAAAACAAACTCTTCCAAACTAGGAGAAATTAGAATTATACCAGCACCAATTCCAAATTTGGAGCAAGCTCCATCAAATAGAAAGGTCCAAGGAGAACCTACCTATTCAAAGCACTTTGACTTATCCATCTTGTGCTCCTTACGATCGGTAAACCAAATAAATTTATCAACATCAACATCAACAAATAATGCTTCATAAGAAGCATTGTTTGGATCCTCAATTAGAATCAAAATCTTCTTCTCTCCATAGAGCTTGACAAGGATGCCTTCAATGGGAATAGTGGCAAAATAAATGTCCATTTGAACATTCCCACCAACACTTGCATCCCACTTTCTTGATAATAACATACCCCATTTGGAAGGGAAATCAACAATCACAACATCCAATTTTAAATTCCTCCTAGGATAAGATGCAAATTGCACCACCAAACCCTTCACAGAACCAACTACTGGCACTTCTGTTGAGTAAATGGTTGTGCACTTTCCGTAGGTTGTTGTCACTTTGATATCAAACTCATTCATGACTTCTATAGGCATGACATTGCATGATGCACTGGAATCAAACATACAATTGTGAAGTAGTCTATCCTTTATGATCAAAGTTGTAAAGAATGGATCAACATTCAATTGGGAATCAACAAAGGATGTCCCCAAGTATACCTCAGGTGTTTCTCCAAGATCCTCTAATGTTGGTGGTGTTTCAAGGTCTGCAATGATCTGAGGAGGAGTTTCGACAACGTTTACATTTATACTTGGGGTACTCTTCTCCTCTTTCAATCCCAAGTACTCAAATGTTCTCTTCTTGTGCTCAGGAATCCTAAGAAACTCAATGATTTGAACACTCACTTTGATTTGGATCAATACTTGGGCTATGTCATAGGGAACATTCTTTGGCAAGGCATCATTGGAAGGGAGACAAGAAGATTCATTAGATGGCATGGGATTCTTCGCAACTTGGGCATGAGGAGGACTGTAATTTTTTCTTGGGACAGAAGAGATTTTGGTAGGTGTTTCTCTTCTAGGAGCTTCTTTGGGAATACTTGTAAGCAAGGGTGTTTTAGGTTTGGCTTGAGGCCCAACTCCCTTAACAACCTTGCTCCTAGTGTTATACTCTTTCTCTTGAGCGACGACAACATTCATTAACAATTGTTCTATCTTCCTCCGAAGGGATACCACCATCATACTTCTTAATCATCAAAGATCTTAAGTATTCAAAGTCATTGTTAGGAATTTCAAAAGCTTGCACTACATCAACTTCAAGAGTATGAGAGGGAAGAAGGATTTGTACCCGTTTGATGCAATCCCAAAAGGTTACAACTGTCTTTACACTTATTACCTCAATTGATGTTGCTACCTCTTGTGAGCTTGAAGAACAGCCCACCAAGTAAATATCATCATCAGTACCATCATCATCATTAGCTTCACCATCTTACTGGTCTACTTCACATGGAGGATGGGGCAGAAAACACCTATCACACCAATCAATATCAACAACTTCCTCAACATCAAGCAACCATAGAAGTTAGGGGATCAGGTAACACTAATCCTTCATGTGCTTGAGGATGTTTATTTGCAGACCCCATGGGTCCTTTCCCTCTATCATCTTCCCTTTGATCACCCCTAGGATGATTGGAAAATCTGTCATGGTTTTGTGCTTTTTGCTGACCTTGTGATGTTTTCCCAATTCCCTTGTCAGCTCTTGCCAACTTGTAGGAAATCTCTTTGACAGCCCTTGCCAAAGTTTTCACCACTTCCTTTTAGTATAGACTCTTTCTTGCTTGATGTTTTTCAGGGTTTATCAACTTTACACCATCCCTCTTTAGAGGTTTCCCAATGGCCTTAATGTTATTTTAAATCTGGAGTGCCATGGTAAAGACATGCCTTAAATTGGTATGGTTTTTGTCTCTTAGGTAATAGTCTACCTTCTTATCAAATGCATATGCATATTTGATCAAGCATGACTCATAACATGGCCTCAAATTAATAGGCTTCCTTCTCAAAGTTTTTTTAAACCTTGTGCTAAAGTGATGAACTGATTCATTGGGGTTATTCTTGATATTTTCAAATTCAGACAATAGAAACCTAGGATCAGTCTTGTCACCATATTGTAATCTAAATGCATTCTTCATTTCATCCAAGAAGTCAATAAAATTATCAAAAAGAGCCTTGTACCAATCCCTTGCATCCTCTTCTAGTGTATGAATGAATAATTTAATATACACATCTTCATTCTCAATCTCAAATTCCTCCATCATGTGTTAACAAAAAGTTATAGGTGCTGATCGGGTAAGTGCAGGAAGTTGATGGACAAATATAGGGTCATCTGTGGACATCATATTGCAAATAACAACATAATATCAACTTGTAGGGATTATTAGCAATACATACACTCAAAATTAGAGAAAATTATATCAATATGAATCATAGAATCCGGAATCTAGTTTCTAAAATACTAATTTTTGTAAAAAATGGACAAGATTAGCTATATTAAACACTCAAAATTCAATGACTTGGTATGTTTTTTTAAAAACACCAATAAGATTATAGTCCGTTTTCCCACAATTTGGATGACCAAAAATTGATATATATTTTTTTCCTTTGGTGAGAAGTTATATGCCACTATCTATCTTGGGATGGATTTTATTTTGTATTTTTTTGAGTAATATTTTATTTTTTATGATTTTTTCCATGAAAGTGGTATGAAAACATAAAGAAAACAGAGCACTTTCTGTTTGCCCGCCCTAACTTCATCAAAAAATATTGAAATCATTTTTTTTTTTTTAAACATGTATATAATTTCACCACGGTTGGGATGGTATAAGTTTTATCACATTCTGATAAGTGAAATAAATTTTGCAGTCTTAAATGTAGACATAAACATTCACAGGAAAAAGTGTCTTAAAGACCTACTATTAGTAAAAATTTATAAAATGATATTTATCCTCTTCTATTCACTTTAAAATCAGTATTTCTACAAATCTAATAGTTTCCCCTACGCAATGGTACCATTTTTATGACATATTTTTTACTTTTTGGCATGGTTCAAGTCCGCGGAAGACTAACTTTGATGTTTTGCTATTTTTAATGTAAAATTCAGGATTTGATGTCCACTTAATTGTCCCCCAACTTGGTGCACGTACCCGATCACCGGTTATAGCTTTGTTACCTTGGAACTTTGGCAATCTACTTCTAACATCTTGAGGCACAACATTAGGATAACCAGCCATTCGCCTAAAATTTACTGGGCCAAAGGTATTGACCACAAATGGAGGCCTAGGTGGAGGTTGAGCCATGTTGTCTGGTGGAGGTGATCTTGGGGGTGACACAAGTTGATGAGGAGTGTGAGGTATTTGGGGCACAAGAATGTGATTCACAAAATTGGTACTCTCTAGGTGGTGATTTTCTTCGAAAGTTTTATTTGAATTGAAGCACACAGGTGTAAATTGAGAAAAAAAATTACTACGTACAGTAGAAGGACCTTCACTAGTCGAAGTAAACAAATTTGTGAGAATATTACTTGAATCAGAATCACTGGAAGCAGAGTGATAATCATCTACCAAAAGTTGATATCTCTCACTAATGGATATACCTTTTCTTGATGCCTAACCTTCAATAACCTTCCAAACTTTTCTTTCCTCTAAAATTGTCTTTCCCAATTCTTGAAATAACTTTCTACTTGGGTCCTCCTGAAGAGATATCTTCTTCCTTCCAGTTTTGCAGACATTAGTAACACAAAAACAAATAACAGAAAGTTAAGACACTGGTATTCATCAAGATCAAATCAGCATGGAGTCACCACTAAGGAATTTCACCCTAGTTGTGCAAATGCACTAAAATACTCTTTCAAATACCGATCAGCACTAAAAATCTTGCCAAAATTTATAGATCATACCATCCTTTTCTCGAATATATCAACCACAAATGCAAATGAAGTGCAAATACTACTAGAAACTGATAAAATTTCAAGAATAAATTATATCTTTACTTAATCCTTACAAATCTGATTATAAAATGATGCTTCAACAATGTACTTGCATGCAACATTTGTAGGAAACATTACCAGGATTTGACATGTATCCAAATATCTCAAATATTTTCAAGAACTCCCTGGCAGCGACACCACTAGTGTTGTTAACGGGATAAATAGATATGGATTGGCAGTGAATGAGTAAATCAATCTCTCAATGAAGCTCCAAATTAACAAATTGGTCTAGATACTACATTCTTCTTCCCCAGCAACGGAGCCACTGGTGTTGGTACCCAAATTTGTTCTCCTTTTTCAGTCTGAGTAGCATCAAAGATATGACATGAAATTTGAAGATAGATAGATCATGATATATGTCATTTTGTAGTCAAGGGTGTGATCTAACTGGCACTCAGATTTGTGGAGAGATGGATAGCACTCAAATAGGACTTGATCTTGTCCTATCTATTTTAGGTTGTGCCTTTCAACCAAGGTAAGAGGACCTATTTTGTAACCCTCAAATGGTGAAGGATATGAAGATATCCCTTAATTTGTACAAATAGTATGAAGGGGCATTGGGAAAATATGATCAACACTCCAAATATGAATTTCAAAAGTTGTCACTCCAAGATTATGGAGAAACTTTCAATGGAAGGCAAGGGTTATTGAAGACATTTTGAAATCTTGATCTATTCTGCATACTTTAGCAAATGGATCTTGATTTTCTATGGGTATACAGGTAAAAACAAGGGTAGTATGGGGTATGATTAGTTGTTTAGAATGATTTTTGGTGGGATATTGACAAGAAAAACTTAACTATGCCAGATCTTTGACAACCTCTAAAACTTTTGAACAACTATCAGATCAAATGCTTCAAAACAGTCAGGATGTTCTTTCAACCAGAAGAGATACACAAATGGAGGCCCAAGTTTGCACTCTTCACATAATCTTTGAGACCTCAACACAAAATCTTGAGTTAAAGGACTCAATTAAACATAAAAATCTCTGATCAAATCATGCCTAAGGATGAGATCTATGTGATTCCTAAATATTTCAATGCAAGATTGCAACAACAACAAGGAAAACTGTTTGCAGACATTTAAACATGATAACAGACATCATATTGCCCAAAACAACATAGATTAATTGAAAATTCTATTAGAATCATCAGTAGGGGAAATTTTTAGGAACAATATTAGAGCTATGTGATGGCTATACACTTGTAACCAACTCAACATGAATGAAGATCTAACACAGAAGACATTAACCAAGTTTTTTTAAGGGTTTCTCAGAAGATGAGCTTCTCTCAAAATTTTCTCATGATTTTCTATATCTTGACCTTTTGCATGTAAAAAACATGCATTATATAACATTATATTACATTTTATCCTTCTTTCCCAAGAAAAGAATATCCCAAGCATCAAGTTTGTTACAAAATTCCATCATGATTTGCAAACAGGGACGTTTAACAAATTTGCAACAAAAGTTGTCAGGTGTTTCAAAAAAAGGAAAATCATTGCAAAATTCACATCATTATCCATTGTGGAGGCACATTTTTCATCTTCAAAGCATGTAGACCCCCTTCCTTTCATTATTTCATCCTTATCCCTCCAAAATTTGACTCTGTAACTTTTGGATTTGATATTTCACATTTTTGGACGGGTTAGGGAAAAAATTTATTCCAAAAACATCTCTGATCTTCAAATTTATCTTCAAAACCAATTGCATTGGTCCTTGCATGCAAAAACGACATGAATTTGCCAAAAATTCGATCAAAATTGATGCAGAAAATGCATTTCCACACTTCCTTGAGCAGAAATGGCAGCCAAACTAAAAAATGCACATGTACCGTAGATCTGCCTTTCTCCCTTCAATCTTGGCCCTGCACATGTCATAATGCGATTGGAAATGGGTTTGGGATTACTTTTTGATATTTTAATATTTTTGGAAAAATATAAAAATTTGACATTTTTCTTCGCCCCTCCGCCCTTTGAAAATGAGCTTGACACGTGTCCCAATGTGGGCCCCATTGGAATCGTGACTCGATTCTACACATTTCCACCTTTTTTGAAAATTTGCAAAAATTTCTCAATTTCCTCCACCTCTCTACCCTTGATAGTTGGTGCTAACATGTGGCACAATATGATTGGATTCGGGGTAGCGGCATAATTTTTACACATTTTTCCTCTTTTTAGAAAAAAGTAAAAATTTTCATTTTTCCTCCATGGGCCCGCACCTCCAATTTTTTCCTTGACACGTGTCAGTCACTAATTGGTAGCGGGATTATGTTCCTCCTTTTGATTTGTTACCTTTTTATGATAAAAGTTAAATTTCCCACAAAGCCTTGATGCTCTGGAATCCCTTCCTTCTATCTGAGCCACACACGTGGCTCAATCATGACCATTGATCGAGATGGGACCTCAATTTGAAATTTTAATCCTTTATGCCAAAATGGAAAAAAAATTCAAGTTTCCCCTGAGGCCCGATGTTCCGCCTCTGACCCTACCACGTGTTCACTCCTGATTGGCCTAGCAGACCTGCGGCCCTTTTGCACAACTTTTGTTCCCATTCACTAAAAGCCAAAAAAATTCTAAGTCCTCCGCCAGCCTTCCATCCTACTTTTAATGAAAACATGACATGTGTCCACCTCTGATTTGCTGAGGGCCTATGCTTTAAAGGTGCCACGTGTTCCATTTTATTTCGTTGTGGTCTTGCTTTCTGAAATTGCCACGTGTTGTATTCTGATTCATTGTGGGCCCGAGGCATTTTCTTTATACTTTAACTCTTTTTTCCAAAATGCCTTAAGGCACAAAAATGCCCGCCCATCTGCCTTCACTCTACGTGTGACACATGTACCTCCTCTGGGACTTACAGAGATACGGGGGAAACTTGTACTTTTATCCAAAACACAAACAATGTTAAGTTTTTTGAGAAAATCCACAGAATCTTGTGCAACCACAAATGGCCACGTATGAGAAGATGTTTGAGATAAAATTTGATAGGAAAAGGATGTCCATATGACCATCAAACAACGCAGAAATTGCAAACGATGCCCTAGAATGCCGAAGATGAATTTGGCAGGAAAATGATGCCCGTCTGACCATCAAAACACAGAAAATGTCAGGTATGCCCTAGAATTCAATTTTTTCTTTATGGGTGAGGAAATTTTCAATCAAAGGAAAAATGGAAAGTGATTCAAATAAATTCACGACCATGGTAAAGGATTTTTGAGGGAAATTATGTATGAAACAAACAATCACGAGCTCCAAAGGCTAGGAAAACACGTTCAAATGACATAGGTGTTTGAGCGGGAAAAATCAGGGAAAGGTAATAAGTTTACAAACAATCCAATGCACAAGAATGGAGCTACAACTTCACATCATCGATTTCATGAGGAAAAAACATTTCAGATCACAAAGAGAAAAAGGGAAACATGGTAAAATGACATAGGATCAAAATGGGCACCAACACCTTATTGCAAGGAATGATGTCTTTCCAATCTATCTGTTACCCATAATTCAGCCCCATGGTAAATTGGATAACTTGAAGCTGGAGCAAATAGAAATGGCGAAAGGAAAATATATATATTTTTGGGTACCCCCCTTTTTTCTTTCCTCTAACTTCCTTGTCCAAAGAAAAATACAAGGAGTTGGTAAAAATTTGAAAAAATCCAATGAAAACTGAAGTTAAAGGCCTTCTTTAGTGCAAATCAGGTCTGAGAGCTATGGATGGAACCAGTGTGGGATCGTACCAGGGTTCTTTGTATAAAACTTGGGGTATAAATTCTAAGGAAACATTATAATGTGGAAAATTCTCCCAGGTAGAACAAGGACAGTCTGGGAAAAAAGCCGAAAATGCAAGCCAACAGAAAAAGCCTTAGAACAAAGTCCACGGAAAAAACCGTAGAAAAAGCTAAAGAAAAAACCTCGTAAAAGCCGCAAAAGTCTTACAAAGTCTATAGAAAAAGACGTATGATCAAAGTCAGAAAACCCTCAAAAATGAATTTGCAGACAAAATCCATAGAAAAATCTAGCAGAATGTTGCATAAAACTGGAAAATCCATGGAACAAAGGAAAACAACAGTTTTTGTGCGCAAACTTTTAATGGGCATAACTTTTGATCCAGTGCTCAAAAATTGAAAATTTTATATCATTTGAAAGGTATCAAATGGTCTCATGAAATGGGAATTATATTCCTCATTTTTATTGAAGGTAGGTGGGTGAGAATATAATAAACATATCCAGCTCCAAAAAATTAAATGCCCAGTCCTGTGAAAGGCAAGAAATCTCTGGCAAACCCAAAATAGCTTCTCACACTCAGAAAGCCATAACGTTTGCATTTCTCAACAAAATCACACAAAATTGGTACCATTGGAATCATTGTCTCCGAAGCCTGATGCACATATCAATCAAGAAATTATAAATTGATAAAGAATTGATGGTGATTTTGTAGTAAACGTGCCCATTCAGGATCATAACAATGTTTTAATTGGTAGTTGGGAGTGCAATTAAGAGGCATGGTCATCATTCTTTCTCTGTTGCAACACATGGGATAGCATGGGGAGCCTTTCAAGAAGTACATACCATCATTTCAATCCACTTATTACATCTTACAAGTGGTGGTAAGATAGATTTCGGGATTTTCATTTCTCTCTCTCTCTCTCCTCTCAGAATTTCTATAAATTGGAGTGTTGGGCTCATTGTAAGAGAGTTAGTTTTTGAGTGGGAAAACTTTGTCAAATTTGTTTTTGTGAAGTTAGTGTGCTGCAGGCCCTTGTAGTGGACTCCTTGCATGGTGATCCAGGCCCTTATTTTGTAATAGATTGAACTGTGCATATAAATGAAGTAATAGATACAAGTTTGTGGATGTGTCTTCCCATGTTGTGTTTGTTTGCATTCTTCTTGCCTCTCCAACCTCATTACAAATATATTGTGTCTATTTTATGTTGTAGGGATTCATTATCATTGTGTGTGTATGAAATATTGTTGTGAATGCAGTTGCTAGATTGTGGAGAACTGTTATCACCCCTTCTAGTATGCACTTTGCTTCTATTTTTCACACATTGGATACTATTCTCACACCCTCCTTTTCTGGTGTATCACCACTTTAGTGTAGGTTTTGTTTTCATGCATATCTCTCCCTAGTCCCTTGGAAAGTTAGATTAGGATTAGATAGTTTTCCTGCATTAGAGTAGATTGTGGCAGGTAGTTTAGGAGAAGAACCAGCTTTCTCTGGAGGATCATCTCAAGCCTGTAAGTCCCATATGTTGAGAGATGATCTAATGTTACACAAATTACACCAAATTCCCCATTCAAATCTAAAGCCATTGGGGGTGTTATAATTTGGTGATAACATTTTTGGCATGCTTGGTGGGACAGAAGAAGTCCTTCATTTTAATAGCAGCAAGATTGATGTGCACTTGTTGTAAGTTTCCATCTTGTGAGAAGCTTTCTAAAATTTCACATCTGGTGACTCCCAAAAAGGACATAATCCATTGGTTTCATCAGCCCAAACTTGGTAGATTCATGAGAAGAATCTAAACAAGGTTAAGAACTAGAGAAGAGGGACTATTTGTCTATCTACACTTATCCCTAGATAGAGCAAGAGGGGATAAGAGCTCAAAGGTCTCCATCTCCACCGAATAGAACCTTATCAACACCTCCACCTAGAAGCCCTTTTATTCAATCAACTAGAGTTCTCTGACCAATCAGGATGGTGTAACCCAATCCCTATGTCAACTTCATAGAGCAATATCCCACTTGTTCTCAATGCACAAAATCTAGTTCCAGTTGCAGCATTGAAGAAAATTCCATATTTCACTGGAGAGAACCAAACAACTCTAATTGACCACATCCAGGGCATTGTAAATGTCTGTGTTATTCATGAAATTACTTAAATGAACATTCCATTGTTAAGTTGTTGGCATCCTTCTTTAAGGGTAAAGCCTTGCAATGGTTAAGGAGTCTAACAGTGGGATCTATCATAATTGGGACCATTTGTACACAACCCTCCATAATCCAATTTGGAGAAAAGGGAGATAATATTTCTTTATTGGAACAATTGACAACAATCAAGAGGGATCCTAATGAACAGTTGTTGACTTCAACTTCAGATTCTAGAGGATGTGGGATAGGATTCCATTGGTCATGAGACCAATAGATAAAGGTATTTTCCTATACTTCCTTAAAGCTTTAAATTATGATATTTCCATGATGATACAATCTATGGGAGGTATAACTTTACCCGTAGCCTATAACATTGCTATTAGAGCTGAAAATTATTTAATTTAGGCTAGAAAACTTACACCTAGGCCACCTATGACTCTATATCCAGAAGTAGGAAGCCCCAAGCACTTGTCAAACACCTACATTAGCTCCTATTCCTACTCCAAGAAATCAAAGTTTGACTGAAGCTTCCACCTCATCTTCTAGTACCTCAAGTGATCTCTAAGAAGTCATGAAGCAACTCTAGAACTTGGGAAACGAGTTGGTGACACTTAAGAGGCAACAAGGCATCAAAATTTCAGATCGTATCAGCCTCAAAATCAACCCAATATACCTCCATATCAACCTAATAGGCCACCCAGTTCAAACTACAAATCAGAATCAAGTCAGGCCTCCTCTCAATAGGCCATTTCAACCTTACAATCCTAATGTTGCATCCACATCCAAAGCCTTGGTACCAGTACAAAATAACATGGCTTAGGAATATGACTTGTGCTTCCCATGCAATCAACCTCAAAACCATTCAATGTGTTTCAATGGTGCTTTGAATCAATGCTCTTATGGTGACAACAATACGGGTGTGGAACAAGAGACAGGCCAAGAAGGAAAATCAAAGTAGGAAGACGTTACTCAAGAGGCACCTCTAAATGAGACCACACTTGTCAATTGGTAGGCTGAAGATTTTGTACATAATTAATCAAGCCCCTTCTCAAAGTGTAGCAGCCAATACACTGTCCAAGAAGAGGAATATTAGAGAAGGAAAGTGATCAAATTCAAATCATCCATAACCCTCTATCACTCAACAAGGTATGGGTAATCAAAGTTCATCTCCCAATGTGCAGGGTAACCCAAGCCACCTTCTAAACCAACCCAAGTGTTGGTCATAATAGCCCATGTGCAAGAGAAGAATGTGCAGGTCAAAGGGAAGTAGAGAGATAAGCTCATCTCCATTCAACATCATTGAGAAGATGAAGAAAACGAATGTAAACATCTCAATGTGGGAGTCATTAGCTATCCCAGGCCAAAAAGATCTATTGCAAGCTGCAAATGGCCAATTGGTCAGCATCAAATTAGTCACCCAATCAGATCAAGAAAAAGTGTTCACCAATGCAACTCAACAAGGAGGAAATCAAGGAAGCCACCAAGGTAAAAATTTGAATCCCCCATCATTATATATCTCATTGATTATTGGAGATAATTGGTGCATAATTGCATGATCGATTCTGGAGAAAGTAGCTCTGGTCATGCCAAAAAAATAGCTGATCAAGTTGGGTCTTCAATATGAAGTCATTTCCAAAGGAGTGGTAAAATTGGATGGGACAACGGTAACAATGGTTGGAATAATCAAATATTTGATCCTCATATTGCATGCATGTCCCAATGTAATGGTGTTACAAGATTTATCAGTCATAGATTTTCCACCACTTTTTACATTGTGTTTGTCAAGAGACTTCACCACTAAAATCAAATGCTATTTGTCTGTTGATTGGTCACACATTCTATTCAAAACAAGATATGGAGCTAAAGCCACAATCAGATCTGAACCTATTGCAAACTTTCATATTGAACCTCATACACCAGGTCTAATCAATGTAAATTGTTCAACCTTTGATCAGAAAGATCTTCCAAGCACTTATGAATCAGATACAAAAGTTAGACACATTCCAGACTTGACTCTCGATGAATGGGAAAACAAGAGGCAATATTTTGACCCTTATAAGGAAATGGAAGAATTTGAATTGTGAGTCTATTGCTTGCATGAAGAGAATCAACCTCTCCCTAGCATCACCAAGCTAGATACAAAGATGATAATGAAGTATGGAAACTTATTGTTTGATGGATCAAGGAGTACACAAGGTGTCATGGAGGAGGAGTTATGTTTGTTTCACTACAAGGTACAAAATATTACTCAGCTTTCCATTTCTAGTTTACTTGCTCGAATAACACAGATGAGTATGAAGCCTTAATTTATGAAATTGCATTGGGAAAGAAAGAGAGGTATCAAGAACTTACAAGTCCTTAGAGATAGTGAGCTAATCGTGAACCAAGTTAGAGGAAAAAATTCTATTAAGAATGATCTGTTAAAGAAATACAAAAACCAAGTATGGGATCTTATTGAAGATTTCAAATCTTTTAGCATCAATTCCATCACGAGAAAGAAGAATGAAGCAATAAGTAGACTTGTAGAAATTGGGGCTGCATTTGATGTTGTGGAAAATATCAAAAGTGAGCAATCTCAGCCTCATATCAAAGTGGTTATGAGACTAGCTGTACCAAATAACAACAACAAGTTGGAAAGTCTTTGAGAATGATCAGAAATTTGTAAATTTCTACAAGAAAAAGCTGAGTTCTCTCCCAAAAACCAAGACAAGTTGGAACAACAGTATGGTGACCAAGTGGTGCAGCTGAGGACTAACAAATTTCCAAAAGGTTTTGTAACTTTGGAGTCAATATTCAACCTAAATGATCAATTTCGGAAAGATAAGGAAAACATTCAGGTAAAGGGTGATGATTCAGAGCCCATTTCAGTAGGTGAAGGCAAGACATTACAAATTAGAAAAGTAAGTACCCCACAAGAGAAATCTAAATTTGTTCAACTTTGTCAAGAATTCATAGACATCTTTACATGGAATTATAAGGACTTAAGAGGCTTCAACCCAAATTTAGCACAATATAATATTGAGCTTGATCTAAAATCCAAGCCTATTAGACAAAAGAAAAGCCCTAGTGAATCCTCACATTGAACCTCTCATGAGAAAAGAGTTGAACAATTTAATTGAAGCTAGCATCTTCTTTCCTATCAAACATTCAAGATGGGTTGCAAACTTGGCTCTGGTGAGAAAGAGAAATGGAGAAATCATATTGTGTGTAGACTTCCATGATCTAAATAGAGCTTCGCTCAAAGATAATTATCCACTTCCATCAATGGAGAAAATATTGTAGGTTGTAGCTGGTTCTGAAAGGTTTTCATTGCTAGATGACTACTCAGGATATAATCTGATAATGGTGAAAGAAGAAGATCAGTTCAAGAAAACCTTCAGTATGAAATGGGGTATGATTTCTTACAAGAAGATGCCATTTGGACTTTCAAATGATAGAGAAACATTTCATCGAGCTATGGATATGGTATTCAAATGACTAATCAACAAAATGGTGCTTTTATATCTAGATGCTATCAATGTGTTCTACAAGAACATAGTAGATCACCTATTTCACCTAAGGAAAGTATTTCAGAGGTGTAGAAGGTTTAGAGTGTCACTGAATGTGAAAAATTGTGTATTCTTGACACACAATGGAAAATTGTTGGGCCGCATTGTCTCGAGAGAAGGGTTGATAATTGACCCTGAAAGAGTTGAAGCCATCCAAACACTTCCATTCCCACACCACAAGAAATATCTCTGAAGCTTCTTGGGAATGATAAAATTTGTCCACAAATTTTTGCCTGATTTTTCCACTCTTGTAAAGCCTCTAACAATGATGTTGAAGAAGAGTCTTGAATTCAAATGGAGAGCAGAAGGAAAAGGGAGTTTTGAGGCCATCAAGCATGCAATATCACAAGCTCTAACTTTTATCAACCCAGAATTTTCAAAGGAATTCATGTTTTATGCCTTTGGGGGATCAAACAAAATCTCAACTATCTTGGTGCACCTGAATAGAGAAGGTTTAGAACAGCACATAGCATTCTTTAGTAAAATCCTAGAAGATTACAAAGTAAAGTATTCTTTCATTGAAAATCATGTCCTTGTTGTTATTAGGATTCTTAAGAAGTTCATAAAATTGGTCTTGAAAAATAAAATTCAACTGCTAGTGTCTCATGTTGGTGCCAAGGACTTTCTCCTAATAAAATATCTAAACAAGAAGAGAGTATGTTGGATCACTCGCATAATGGAATATGATATAAAATCAAAGTAAAAATGTCGGTTTGTGGAAAAGGATTGTGTGAGAAGATCGCTTCCAAACCTCAAGCTGAGTCAAACGGTGAAGAAGAGGATGTCCTACTACTGTATAATGATAAAGAATAGCCACCTAATAATGCACTTATTCCATGTTGGAATCAAGACATGATGCATTTTCTCCAAACACGTTTGTGTCCTCCAAAATGGAACAAAGCTAAGAGAAGATATTTCAAATTGTAGGTTATTCCATATGTGCTTATTGATGGTGTTTTTTTCAAGAAGGAAATCAATGAAGTTCTATTGAGATGCATTGAAAAAGGTCAAGTTGAGAATATATTACATGAGTTCCATGACAGGGAAGAAGGAGAAAACTTTTTCTCCACGAGTAACAACTCTCAAAATCATGAAGGTTGGTTATTATTGGCCTACGGTGTTTGGTGATTGCTACTCATGGATAAATAAATGCAAAAAATGTGCATTCTTTGCAAGGAAAGAAAGGTTAGTAGTGCTTCCCCTTCATCCAATTTCAGTAGATCAACCATTCATGCAATGGGGATTGGACTTCATTGGAGTTATCAATCCAAATTCAAGTCAATGCACAAGTGGATACCTCTGACAACAGACTATTTCACCAAATGGATTGAAGTGGTGGCACTCAAGGAGGCAAATGAATCTAGCATATTGGATTTATATGAAGGAGAAGTCACAAGGTTTGGTGTCCCTACCACTATTATATCAGATAATGCATTTTCATTCTTGGGAACCAAGATCACTGAATGGGCTATTAAGAATGGTGTGTACCTGAGTACTTCATCAAACTATTACCCTCAGGGTAATGGCCAAGGAAATTCCATAAACAAAAACTTGTTGAAGATCATTAGAAGGAATCTTGATGAGAATCATATAACTTGGCACATGAAGCTCAAATCAGCTCTATGGGCTGATAGAATCACACCTAAGAAGTCTGCAGGAATCTCTCCATACAAGTTTGTTTACGGAAAATAAGCAGTACTTCCAATATCACTTGAGTTACCAACATTAGAACTCATGAAACAGTTGGAACTAGATGAGTTTGGACCTATGGAAATTAGGTATGCAGAGCTGATGGAATTAGAAGAAGAAATAGGACATGCAGTATAGACCAAGTAAAAGGATCAAGCGTTTATTAAGAGGATATTTGACAAGAAATCTAAACCTAAGACATTTTAGGCAGGAGAATTTGTATTGAAGTGGGATGTTGATCATGCAAAGCCAGGTAAGCATTCCATGTTTGATGCCATCTGGAGTGGTCCATACACGATCACTGAATGCAAAGGTAGTAATGCCTTCCGGCTGGCTAAGTTTGATGGTGAGGAATTATGGATTCCAGTCAATGGAATCTATCTCAAACATTGCTACTAGAAAGAGAATTTCTCACCTTGTACATATTAGTCTAGGATTTCAAATTCCTCCAAGTGTTGGTGCACTCTGTTATTGTTGTTAGAATAGGTTTCAATTTCCCTAATTTTTGGTGCACAATTTCTATTGCTTATAGTGTATTGTTATATATAGTTCATCACACTCGTTGCAGAGAATTTACAGCCACATGAGAATTAAATCAGCAGGGTATCAATATCAAGGTAAGATTTGATGTTTTCCTTGCACTCCAACAGATCAGATTTGTAGAGAGTCAAGTGAGGGAAAAGGTTCTAGGTTTTAGGAAATTTTATACTTTCACAAACCTTGAATTCAAGATTCTCTTATAAAATATGAGAGTTCAAGCAATGGAGAGCAATTCTAGATTAATGCATAAGTGTTTCAGTGACTCGTGTTATGTTTGTGGAGCCTATTTTCATGTTAGAGTGCGATACACCTTCTATGTGTTACACTCAAGTATTTTTATGGCGGTCCCGCTTACCGGTGAGCGAGTCATGTGGGTCCAGGGGCGAAGCCCCCGAAGCAAATTTTCATGGGTGGTTTATTAACCCATGGGTAATGGGTAATTGTTATGGGTTGTTTTTGGGCCCATGGTTTCTCGGTACCCATTGTTTTGTAAAACAACCTCTTAGGCTACCCATAGGTTTATGGGACGGTTTTGTTTTTGCCCATTGTTTGATACCCATGGTTTTGTAAAACTGCTTAAGCAGTTATCTATTTATATGGTATTATGCATATGATATAAATACAAGCAAATGTATTGCAGATGTGTTTTGAATTCGGGTGTGAATTTTGTAGAGTTTGTTGAGCATAGCTCCAAACAGATCTGGGTATTGTATTGAGAGAGTGGAGGCTTATAATAAAATCTGAGCAAGTGATTCTTGGTGGACATAGCCCAAATTGGGTGAACCACATTAAATCTTATCTCTTTGTGTTGTGTTATTTATTCTGCACTTTTATTTGATATTTGTAATATTTTCTGCATATTAGTTTCTACTGTTGCGATTCTGTAAGGGATCATTCTGCATATTTTATCTCTTATTTCCTAACAATTGGTATGAGAACCTGGTTTGGTTTGCTGAAGTGTTGAATCGCAGGGAAAGTTTTATCTTGAGTGGGACCTATAACAGATGATGTAAGATCTAGGTTTGATAAATTCAACGGGAAGAATTTCAGTCTTTGGAAGATGCAAATGGAAGATTACCTTTATCAGAAGGATCTTTATACTCCATTGTCTAATAAGATGAACAAACCCTCGAGTATGAAATATGCGGAATGGGATTTGTTGGATCAGAAGGCACTTGGAAAAATCTGGATGTTTCTTACATATTTTGTATTATTTAATGTTTCAAAGGAAAAGACTACAAAAGATCTAATGGATGCATTAGGGAAGTTGTATGAAAAAACCTCTACCTCTAACAAGATATTTTTAATGAAAAATTTGTTTAATATGAAGATGTCTGAGAATAGTTCAGTAGCATATCATTTAAATGATTTCAATACGGTTGTGAATATGCTAGATTCAGTTACAATAGAATTTGATGAAGAAGTTAGGGCTTTATTAATTCTGTTCTCTTTACCTAAAATTTGGAATAGCCTGGTAATGGCGGTAAACAACTCGGTTCCAGCTAACTTGAAGTTGAAGTTTTAGGATGTTGTAGGGGTTATTCTAAGCGAGGAAATGCGAAGATAAATCTCTGGGGAATCTTCTACTTCAGGGAATGCTTTGATAGTGGAAATTAGAGAGAGACAGAACAATAGAAGAAAACGTGGAAAATCGAAAGATCAGGCAAGGTCAAAATCTAGAAGCAAGATTGTATGTTGGAATTTTGGAAAGTCTGGGCATGCAAAGAAGGATTGTTGGGAGCTTCGGGACAAGAAGAAACAACAGGAAGAAAACAAGGAGGCAAATGTGGCATCGGGTAATGTATGTCAGGATTCTTTGATTCTTTCTTTGCATAATATTACTAAATCTTGGGTTTTAGATTCAGGGGCTTCTTTCCATGCTACTCCACATAGGCATTATTTTGTTGATTATGTTCAAGGGGATTTTGCGCATGTTTTTCTTGGTGATGATGAGCCTTGCAGTATAGTTGGAAAAGTTTCTGTTCAGGTTAAGATGCAGAATGGGAATACATGGCTATTGAAGGATGTCAGAAATTTGCCTACATTAAGGAGAAATTTGATATCGGCGGGGCAATTGGAAATTGATGGTTGTACTGTGATATTTATAGCTAACTCTTGGAAGGTTACCAAGGGTTCTCTTATGGTGGCAAGAGGTAAGAAGGTTGGAACCTTGTATTTAACCATTGATAGTACTAATGATTGTAATCTTATGGCTTCAGATGTAGATACAACATTATGGCACTATAGGCTCAGTCATATGAGTCATAAAGGCATGAACATCATAAAGAAGAATTTTCCTGGATATACAGAAACAGGTTTGGATTTCTATGAGAACTGCATATATGGGAAATAGAAGTAAGTAAGGTTTCTCAAGGTTGGACCTACAAAGAAAGAGAGTGAGTTAGAGCTGCTACATTTTGATGTGTGGGGGCCAGATCAGGTATCATCTCTTAGGGGTTCAAGTTATTATGTTACTTTTATTGATGATGCAACAAAGAAAGTTTGGGTTTATTGTATTAGAAACAAATCTGATGTATTTGACACTTTTTTTAAATGGAAAGCCTTGGTAGAGAATGAAACAGGTCTTAAGATAAAATGTCTCAGGTTCGATAATGAAGGGGAGTATTGCTGCAATGAATTTAATGATTACTGTTCTAAGAATGGAATCCGTAAGTAAAAGACGGTTCTAGGAACTCCACATCAGAATGGGGTATCACAAAGGATGAACAAAACAATAATGGAACGTGCTAGGAGCATGAGGTTACATGCAGGACTACATCTTTCTTTTTGGGTAGAAGCGGAGAACACAGCTGTGTACTTGATAAACAAAGGACCCTCAAGTTCCTTGGATGGAGGCATACCTGAGGAGGCATGGTATGGTAAGAAATTTGATTATTCATTTCTTAGAGTCTTTGGATGTGAGGTGTTTTTTCACATAGACAAGGATGATAGGACCAAGCTAGTGGCTAAATCAAAAAAATGTACTTTCATTGGTTAGGGTGGTGATGACTTTGGGTTTAAATGTTGGAGTATTAAGGACAAGAAAATCATTTGGTCTAGGGATGTGGTATTTAATGAGAAAGTCATGTATAAGCAACAGTTGTAGGAAAACAGGGAATAATCCAAGAAAGAATATGCAGTGGTAGAGGATCTTCCAGATGGGAAAGTGACCCATGAATCAGTTTAGGAACCTACTCATTAGGAACCCCAAACTCCTACAGTGAGGAGGTCTTCTAGGGTAAGAAAAGAACGTGAACATTTTTCTCCTTCTCTTTATTATTTATTACTCACTGATAGTGGAGAGCCAGAGAGATTTGATGAAGCAATGCAGGTAGATGCCAGTAAGAAGTGGGAGCAAGCCATGGATGAGGAGCATAAGTCTCTCATGGAGAACCAGACTTGGGATTTGGTGAAGCTACAAGAAGGTAAAAGAGCATTGCAAAACAAGTGGGTGTACAGAGTTAAAGATGAAGAAGGAGGAAAGAAAAGATATAAGGCCCAGTTGGTGTTCAAGGGGTTTGCATAAAAACAAGGTATAGATTTTGATGAGATATTTTCTCCTGTAGTAGAAATGACTTCTATTAGAACTGTTGTTGGAATAGTGGTAGCAGAAGACTTGCACTTAGAACAGTTAGATGTAAAGACTGCATTTCTCCATGGTGATTTGGAGGAGGAACTATATATGCAGCAACCAAAGGGCTATGAGGTCAAAGGTAAAGAGGAGATGGTGTGTAAACTGAAGAAGAGCTTGTATGGCTTAAAATAAGCTCCACGTCAATGGTATAAGAAGTTTGATAGCTTCATGACGGAGCAAGGTTATATTAGATTTCATTCTGACCATTGCGTGTATAAAAATAAATTTGAGGATGGAAGTTATATTATCCTGTGTTTGTATGTTGATGACATGTTGGTTGCAGGTAAAAACATGCAAGAAATAAAAATACTCAAGAAACAGCTAAGTGAATCCTCTTATATGAAGGATTTGGGTGTAGCCAGACAAATCCTTGGTATCAGGATAACTCAGGATAGGAAAGAATGGAAGTTGAATTTATCTCAGGAAGAGTACATTAAGAAGGTATTGGACAGGTTTAACATGCAGGATGCTAAACCGGTTGGGACTCCTTTGGTAGGCCATTTTAAGTTATCAAAGGAGCAGTGTCCCAAGATGGAGCAGGAAAGAAACCAAATGTCCAAGGTACCTTACTCATCTGCAGTTGGTAGTTTGATGTATGCTATGGTGTGCACTAGGCTTGATATTTCCAATGCAGTAGGAGCTGTGAGTAGATTTATGAGTGATCCAGGTAAAGAGCATTGGCAAGCAGTAAAGTGGATCCTTCGGTATTTGAGAGGAACCATGGAAACAATTTTGTGCTACAGTGGATCAGACACCACTTTACTTGGTGATGTAGATTTAGACATGGCTGGAAATGTAGACAGCGGGAGGAGCATGATAGGTTATATTTATACTATAGGTGGGAAAATAGTGAGTTGGATTTCACAACTACAGAAGTTGGTGGCTTTGTCAACTACGGACGCTGAGTATGTTGCTGCCACAGAGGAAAGAAAAGAGATGATTTGATTACAACAATTGCTTAAGGAGTTGGGGCATATAAAGGAGGAATGTAAGTTGCATAGTGATAGTCAGAGTGCTATACACCTAGCTAAGAACTCTACTTTCCACTCCAGGACGAAGCATATACAGTTGAGATATCACTTCATCAGGACAACTTTGGAGGAAGATAAGTTGAAGTTGGAGAAGATTCATATCAGTCAGAATCCTGTAGACATGATGACCAAGGTGCTCACAAGGGATAAACTAAAGCTATGTTCAGCTTTGGTTGGCCTTCGTGGATGAAATTGAAGGGTTGAGAAGCTTTCTGAGTGGAAATCAGTCTCCAAGTGGGAGATTGTTATGTTTGTGGAGCCTATTTTCATGTTACAGTGTGGTACACCTTCTATGTGTTACACTCAGGTATTTTTACGGCGGTCCCACTCACCGGTGAGCGGGTCAGGGGGGTTCGGGGGTGAAGCCCCCGAAGCAAATTTTCATAGGTGGTTTATTAACCCATGGGTAATGGCTAATCGTTATGGGCTGTTTTTGGGCCCATGGTTTTTCGGTACCCATTGTTTTGTAAAACCGCCTCTTTGGCTACCCATAGGTTTATAGGATGGTTTTGTTTTTGCCCATTGTTTGATACCCATGGTTTTGTAAAACTTCTGAAGTAGTTGTCTATTTATATAGTCTTATGCATATGATATGAATACAAGCAAATGTATTAAAAATGTGTTTTGAATTCGGGTGTGAATTTTGTAGATTTTGTTGAGCGTAGCTCCAAACGGATCTAGGTATTATATTGAGAGAGTGGAGGCTTGTAATAAAATTTGAGCAAGTGATTCTTGGTGAACGTAGCCCAAATTGGGTGAACCACGTTAAATATTGTCTCTTTGTGTTGTGTTATTTATTCTGCACTTTTATTTGAGATCTGTAATATTTTCTGCATATTAGTTTCTATTGTTGCGATTTTGTAAGGGATCATTCCGCATATTTTATCTCTTATTTCCTAACAACTCAAAGATGCAGGTCTTCAGGTTCTAAATCAAATTCAAGATTACTATGTTGAATCTATTCCCAATGGGTACTTCAAGGCCACTGATCACTTAACCTAGCAGGAAGGTAACCCCACTAAGTCACAAAAACTTTTATCTAAAATTCACCCCCAAGGTAAATTTGATAACTTGAAGCTAGAGCAAATGGAAATGGTGAAAGGTAAAAAGCCATAATTTTGGGTACCCCCATTTTTTCTTTCCTCTAGCTTCCTTGTCTGAAGAAAAATACAAGGACTTAGTAAAAATTTTCAAAAAATCTGAAAAAATGAAGTCAAAGACCTTCTTTAGTGCAAATCGGGTCTGAGAGCTATGGATGGACCCAATACGGGTCGTACTAGGGTTCGTCATAAAAATCAAGGAGCTGAAATTCTAAGGAAATTCTAAGAAAAAGACACATAACAAAGTCCGCAAAAAAATCCATAGAAAAATCCGTGGAACAAAATCTGCAAAATAAAGTTCACGGAAAAAGCCGCAAAATAAAGTCATATGAAAAAACCCACAAATTAAAGTCATACGGAAAAATCTACATAGTAAAAGCCACAGAAAACACCACAGAATTCCGTAGAAAACCAAACCCGTGGAATGTTGCAGAAAATTTGAAAATCCACGAAACAATGGAAAACAACATTTTTTCACGCGAAACTTCGAACGGGCATAACTTTTGATCGAGTGCTCAAAAATTGAAATTTTTTATATCATTGGAAAGTTATCAACACCCTCCATGTAATGAGAATTTTATTTCTCATTTTTATTGATGTTAGGTGGTTAAAAATAGAAGAAAAATCTCCAGCTCCGAAAAATTAAACGCTCAGTCCCGTGAAAGGCAAGAAATCTCTGGCAAATGCAAAATAACTGCTCACACTCAGAAAGCCATAACTATTTCATTTTTTAATGAACTTGCACAATATTGGTACCGTTAGAATTATGGCTCCAAGCATGATGCATAAAAATTAAGAAATCTATAAATTTATAAATAATTGATGGTGATTTTGTAGAAAACATGGCCAGGAGAAGAACGGTGTTTTAATTTGTTGTTGGGAATGCAATAAAGAGGCATGGTCATCATTCTTTCTCTCCTGCAACACATCGGATAGCATGGGGAACCTTTTACATGAAATATACCATAATTTAACTCCATTTATGACATCTTGTAAGTGGTGGAGAGGCATATTTTGGGATTTTCATCTCTCTCTCTCTCTCTCTCTCTCTCTCTCTCTCCTCTCAAAATTATATAAGTTGTACTGTTGGGCTCATTGTAAAGCAGAGATAGTTTTCGAGTAGAAAAAATCTACCAAAATTGGTTTTGTGAAGTCAATTTGTTACAAGACCTTGTAGTGGAATCCTTTCATGGTGATCCAGGCCCCTATCTTGTAACAAATTGAACTGTGCATATCAATGAAGCAATAGATACAAGTTTGTGGATGCATCTTCCCCTGTTGTGTTTGTTTGCATTCTTCTTGCCCTTCAGTCCTCATTAAAAATATATTGTGTCTATTTTTATCTTGTTACAGGGATTCATTATCATTTGTGTGTTTGAAATATTGTTGTGAATGCATTTGCTAGATTGTGGAGAACTTTTATCACCCCTTCTAGCATGCATTTTTCTTCTATTTCACACATTGGAAACTATCCTCACACTCCTTTTCTGGTGTATCACTGCTTTAGTGTAGGTTTTGTTTTCATGCAATCTCTCTCCCATGGTCCCTTGGAAAGTTATATTAGGATTAGATAGTTTTTCCTGCATTAGAGTAGATCGTGGCAGGTAGTTTAGGAGAAAAAACCATCTTTCTCTAGAGGTCTATCTCAAGTAGAAAGTCCCACAACTTGGAGATAGTATTCCATGTTATCCAATCACACCGAGCTCAAGCATATACACTTGTCTAAATCTATTTAGGGTGCTGTGATTTGGTGATAACATTATCTCTATAGTGCTTTCAATCATAGTTGGAATTTAACTTCTAGGTATGAAAATGAACCTACCATCAGAAGTTGTGTACTTAATACATTCACCACAAATGCTATAAAGTTGTGATCAAGGTAAAACTTTAGAAGATACTATAGATAAATTAAAGTTATGTGGACAGGGACCCTCTCATGTCTCGTATGCATGGTATGGAAATGTCATGGAATCCTCAAAATACACCTATATGGATACATATAATATTTACATTAATGGTCTTCTCATAGGGCAGTAAATTTAAATATAAGAAAAAATAAATAAATGGCCAAACACCACTATCATTACTCCATTGCATCCCCATATCTCATCTTGAATGGTGGAGATAAACATATATGTGTAGCTGACACATGTATCGTTCAGTTGGAAAATATGGTACTAAAGTAACAATGAGATTGTTTCCTACATGTTATATTTTTTCGTACATACTACAATAGTGTAACCAATCCTTTCGAATTGGACCTTCCTCCAAAGTCGCAGTAAATCTCAAAAAAATATGTAAACCACATTTCTCCCAAGGATCAATCACCAATAAACTTAAATTCCAAATTGTGACAAGTGCACATAGCTTAAAAAAATGGGTGCAATCAACCTATATGTCCAAAATCATTGGCACAAATAGATCAATTCTTAGAAATGGCACAATGATTACATTCAATTTTTTTGTGAACTTAATTCACATAGAGTGCATCATAAAAAAATCTAATATAGCATTTGATCATTTTGCATGACAAAATGGACAAGCTTCATGTAAAAAATGTAATATCAAAGAGCACGGGAAAAAAATAAACTATCAATAAGAAATTCTATTAATTCCCATTCACCTTGACTAGTATGCTTGACACATGGGCACAAAAAGGGTTTCAGAAACTTTGATATCCCTTTTGTCATGAGGGAGGACTAAAACTTCACAATAATATCATTGTCATCTATGTATCCAGAAGGTAGAATATTTACGTATCATATCAGTTTGGTGATTTACCATTACCATAGTATCTAGGATAGTAAAAATACCCATTACATGATGCACTCTTTCAAAATGATACATATGACAAGTGCAAGGATTACAACAATAAAAATGACTTGTCATAAAACATTAATACTGTAATCAGATGTTCAATATTCATATATTAGAAAACAACCACTAATTCTCTACCTGCAACTAGATAATGTTGCAAGTGACAACAAAAATCACACATTGTTTGTTTATCATCCATACTAAAAGTTACAAGGGTTTTCCACTCAGTATATATGATGTTAAAATTCTAGTAGGTCACACACATAAAAAACATGTGTATGGGAAATTTGGCCTATCATCCAAAAATCTCTGTCAAATTAGCCTCATACATCAAAAAATTATCTACAAATAATGGACAGTAAACTAACATCCAAGAGGATTCCAACACATCCACTTACGTACCTTATTGAGGCAAGTATATTGACTTTAAGGACCTTTGTGGAACCACACCTGCTAGATGGTAACCAGAAGATTGTGGGTATCAGTAAACCAAAGGTGTTTAAATTCCATTTCATAGACAACATGCATGTCATGAAGTTCAAATCATCAATCATGGAGTCCTTTGTCCTACATCAATTAAAATCTGAAAAAAAAATACTACCACGTGAAACCTTTCTTGCCTAGTCTAAGGGATCCTCCATTAACGGCACCCTTCAAAGAAATAAAAGACCTATGGCAGATCAGGTAGAGAGTTAATTCATAATACATCACTACATTGGTTAAAAAGATGTTCAACTGATGTCATGGAGAAGCATACTGGATTCCTGAATATTGGTCATATTGACTCAACCAATTTATCTAGCGTGCCAATAGTAATCCCTTTGTAAATTGTAGCATGATGAGGAGAAAAAAAAGTTATCAGGATCCAACACTATATCTTATATAGTGTATGCCAACCAACATCTTGACATGGAAAGGTATTATATTCAAAAGGTCCTTTCAAGTAACCCCATATATATGTTGGGCCCATTTTTGAGGCCTTGGTAAACCTCGAGAGGAATTCAACCCAATAATGGATGTGAATGTTGACACATGACACTAGTAAGACCAGTGGATGATAATGTCCTCTATATGGATATAAGGAACATCTAACTCTAATACATGATGTTAACACACTATTCTCGAAAGCATAAGGGTACGCTGGTGGGAACCCATAAGAAAATAAAATATGACAATGCCAAAATCAAAGGTACCAAAAATGCTTAAGGGAAACCTATATTGTGGCGAAAATACTTGGACACGTCAGATATTGATAGGACAACATCATCTGGGCATGCAAATCCACGAAATTTTTTGAGTGAGATCAAAATTAATGTAATATATGAATCGGGGTCACAAAAGCTATCCATAGATACCATCCAAAAATTCCAAGAACAATAATTGATACCCTTGTGAGGGATCAATGCTTATGTAATTTTCTCAAGGCCCATCGCCTATGGAAATACATTTTGAAATCCATTTCTTCAAAACAACTTGTTTAACATAATGTCTTAACTCTTTGTCTTTTTTTATGATTTACATAATGGAAAAGCATAAAAGTAGTTGATCCTTTATCACATCATAACTTGCATATCAACAATATCATAACATTTGATCTCCATCATCATCATCATCACTAAGGCCCTAAATCATCATCAATGATATAATATACAGAAAGACCCTGAAATTTAAATACCACAAATCCAAATTTCACCAGTATAAATCCTACATATTGCACCCCTACTGGCCTCATCAATCACAAGGGCTAATTACCCTAAAATTATTTCATCTAAATATATGGTGCAAATTCATAGAAGTGACTATCAAATTTCCCCTGTAGGTATTTAAATTTGTGCATTTCTAGGCATTATGTAACTTAGTGCTCGAATAACACCAAAAATAAGAACATATCCCTATGGATATGCCTCTAATGGCACATCCTACCAGTAAAAGGCTGGTATAATGATTCCATCCATCGGTGCCGATAACACTCACCTCAGAGGAATCTAATCTGTCTTGTGTTAAATTAGCAACAACTAGGATTATGTAAGTTAAAAACCTATATGCTTATCCAATATAGCAATTGTTAGGCTTATCATACAGTCAATAACATATATGCTTATGTAAAATGAATCATGAGCCGCAAGGTTTATCAAATAACCATTTATTTAAAAATCATTGAGGACTTCAAAATTGTGTAGCTTAATGTCTACAAGCACCTCTGTAATCTAAGTGAAAAACAAAAATGTAAAAAAAACACCGCAAATGTTTATTTCACCAGCATGTGCTTTCATCATGTAAGTTAGCGGTAGTTGTGCTTATATAGGTTAATCCCCCATGACTTAAATACAATATAAAATCCAATAGGCTCTATGTGGGGTGGTCAAATAATATCAAAATATAAATCCTAAAATAGTCTTTTGAAATCCAAAAATATAGTGTTTATCTTTTGGATTACCCAATCAGTTGGTGAAATTGTAATCCAATAATATTGGAATCTAATATCTAGTCGAAATAGGAACTTCCAATAATAGTGAAAATTCCTTCAACCTCATACAACCATGGATCTTTCATCATCCATTTCCAAAAATGGGACATCTTTCAATATTATGTACTTCAGTTTTTATGGCCTCAAACCCCTATATAAATAATAATTGAATCAATGTCAAAAGCGGAGATGGGATATTCTTCCTAGTCACTTGGGAATACTCTTCCCATAGATTTCATTCAGAATACGTCTATGGGGAATGAACCCATTGTTACCCTTATCATTTGACTTCATGGTCCATATAATCCCACATTTTTGGCAACATCATTTAGAAATTCTGCATATTCCAATACATCATGGATATCATACACAACTAAGATCTTTATCATAGTTTCTATCCTAATGATTCAAACATTTATAGCTTATTGACCCTTTAGTTCTCCATCTCACTCTCAAATCTTCAATTACTAGAAACTCCACCTTTGTGCAACTTTGTCTTTCTGCATAGTCTTGGGGTATCTTTCACACAATCAAAGAAACCTCTCTCATCCAATATCTTAAATTCAAACTCATAATCTTTCTCATCTTTCTATAAAACCCCAAGTTTAAGGGGGTCTCACCTCTCTAAAGAATTCAATTATTTCACTCATCTTGTTGTCTCAATGGCCTCACTTATAACCAAAAGGAGACATTTAGGCTCTATTTCTCATGGCACACTCCCTCCCACTATCATTCTAAAATTCCTCATACTCTCTCCCTTTTAAAATCATGTTTCTATCCTTATAAAAACTCTTTCTTTATGTAATCACAAAATCATGCACTTTATACATGCTTTAGTCCTATTTCATACTACTATTTAGAAGGTTCTTGAGTGAAGAAAGTAGTAATCAACCCCTCATCTTTTTGCCATCTTACTTTATTTTATTTGTCGTTCTTGACCCTTTTACACCATATGCCCAATCATCTTTTTTCATTTCACATTATTTTAGATTTGACTGGGGTACCCATGGGCACCTTGGTCCCACAATGAGCATCATGATCCTTCTTGAACTTTCCTGCCACCTTTTGGGAACTTTCTAACCATTTTAGTTTCTTATCATTTGGTGGTCGACCATTTCAGGGAATAATTACATAAAATAAGATCAAGAGAACCCTATAAATATAAAGTTATGAGACCATAATGAGGAACCAAGTATTAGTCACTATTATCATCCACCTAGAGTTGCATTCATATAAGGCACTTGGAGATCATTTGCATCCACATAGCTCCATCACAAGGCACAAGGCTAGTTCATCTGCATCACACACATGCATAGGAGGAAGTATTCTATTCTATTGCATCCACCATTCTACTTATGTTTTATACTTAGTTATTTCTCGCTACTTCACAAAGTTTGATTGGCACTAAGAGCACCTAGGGCATATGTATGCACACACACACCATAACAACATTTGGGTCTGAAATGTAGTGTAACACTCAGTTAGTAAGGCCACTATTGTGGTAGTGAGGATCAGTCTGACCCATTCATTTGCATTCTTATTTTTTTAGGGTTTTGATACTTCTTTTTGGTCTTTTACAGGTCCTCTATCATCTTGGAATTATCAGCGAACACTTGACGTAGTACAACAAATCTTATGGCACATAAAATGAGGGTTTCAGACCACCTCCCAAACCTATGAAACATAGTTTTGGATTTTTTGACAAAGACCAAGGAACCTATACTACAGATGGGAGAGCACCCAAGTTGCCCCAGTCCCTCTCTAGGTTCTCCAGTCCAAAAAATATTATAGATCCATGTCCTTTCGGGGCTTCTGCATAGTCATTTCTTCCTTTTATTCCTTTCATTATGACGATATGGTCCAATGAGCTACTTAAATCAGCTGAGTTCACTTCCAACTCTCTCTTGCATATTAGGGTTTCTACTTTCCATTAGATTAGTTGATTGGGTCATTTTCCATAGTTTATTTACTCATTTATTGACTTGTATTTACATAGTTTTTCATAGATTAGATTAACTACTATAATATCAACATTTTAATTATAATCATTTGGTGAACCTGACAACTTTCATGCTTAGGATCCTTAGTTTTCATCTATCATGGCTCCCAAGGTTTAATTTTCTTTATTTGATTTACTTAAGAGATCCTAATTGGGATTGTTTTGCAAAAATCCTTAGACACCAAGTATTATTGATCATAGTGCGTTGCCACATGAACTAAGTCCTATGATCACTTGATCTATTTATTGACCCTATTGACTATCCATCTAATGTCAACCCCTATTGGAATCAATACAAGCTCTAAATAATTTATTTCAGGACAAATTTATGGCTATGGAATCCATGATCACATCTCTCAAATCTGAAATCCAACATACTTAGGGATGCTTCTCAGGCTTTGTTTGTTCTCCCTCTACATCTCATCTTCAATCTATGTCCACTACATGTCATATAGTTGTACCTCAGGGCATGCGATTACTTGAGCCTCTCATTGTGAGTGTAACACTAAGCACCATGACATTCTTACTACATTCCTTAGTCGTCAATTGATCACGTTTCCACCTAGTCATTACTATCCTTCTTATTAGCTAATAAAGTATCATGGTTATCCAAATTGCAATTATCATCGAATCAGATGGACATAATGATAATGATCACTATGTTTTACAATGTAGATTCAAACGTATTGAGCACCAACGGTTTATCTCATTCACTTCCCAACGTCATGTTACATCATCCTCTCAAGTTGCTACATCCGCATGCACTCCTAAGTCTATCCCCTTTGTGCCTTCTTTGGTTAGTCAAGAGCCTCCTAAGCAACCACCTAACGTCTCACCAAGTCAACTTCTCAAAATTAGTTTACCAAATTAAAAAAAAGTCATCACTTCTTAACATTTTCCTCTAAATTATGTCCTCTTACTAAGTTATCTATTGTATTACCAAGTCAAACTAAGAAACCTCATCCTTCATCAAAGATATCTAAAAAATCATTACAAAGGCCATGCTAAACAACCACCTCCTAATTATAAGCTTGTTATTCCAACATCTGCTCTAGACTCTACAATATGTTGATGATTGGGACCCGAATGAAGCTTACTATGATGATGAACCATATGATGGTCACACTCCTCTATCACCTCTGCGTCCCATCACTTTTATTAAGGTAACTAATCCTTACATTAATCCACTTAGTTTATTTTTACTAACCTTCCATCGCTCACACACTTTGGGAGATAGTATTTAATACACCCCCCATTTTAGCATCTTTACATAGTATTACATCACACTCTTATCATTAACGCATGCATCATCTTAGCATGTACTAATATATCATCTTTACATTCTGTATACATCAATTTCCTAGCATACGTATACTCATTCATGTTTTAGCGTCATCATTACCTGATGACACACACTTGTGCTTTGGATTTTCACACTTTACTGTTGAGGGCATTATTTACACATGAACCTCACACACCTACTTATTCATAGAATTACATGTGAGTACAAGATAATTCTACATTCACTCTACAAAATTTTAGACATCTGTCAATTTATTTACGTCATACTAGTCACATCATTCATACCCAGTCATCTTTCATCACTTGGATTTATTTTATCCTTGATTGGGGCACCTAGGCTAGTATTGGTCCCCTCATGGATGCCCTGCTCCCACCATGGGTGCCCCAATTCTTGTTGCACATTCCAACCACTTTTTGGGCACTTTATAGCCATTTGAGATCTTTATCTTTTATATGGTTGGCCATTTCAGGGTTAATTATGAAACTAGATCAAGATAACCCTATACATATAAAGTTATGAGACCATAATGAGGGAACAAGAATTATTCACTACTATCATACATCTAGAGTTGCATTCATCTATTATATTAGAGATCACTTGCATCCACATAGCTCCATCACAAGGCTAGGTCTTTTAAATCACACACAACATAGGGGGAGGATTCTATTCTATTCCATGCACACATTTTATTACATTTTCTACATTTAGTTCATGTTTTCTACTTCATAAAATGTGAAAGGAACAAGGGCACCTAGGGCATGTTATGCACACACTTGGAAAAACTACATTTGGGTCTGAAATGTAGTGCAACGCTCAGTTATTAATCCCACTATTGTGGTAGCTGAGGTCAGTCTAACCCATTTATTTGCATTCTTATTTATTCAGGGTTTTGATACTATTCTTTTGTCTTCTACAGGATTTATATACATCTTGGATTATTGGCGTCACCGGCTAGCACATGACAACGAATCTAGTGTGACACACAATGAGGGTTTTGGACTACCTCCTAGACTTGTAAAACTTAGTTCTGGATATTTTACATAGACTAGGGTGCCTATTCTACATATCAGAGCACCCGTAGGCACTCTGGTCCCTCTTTAGGCACTCTAGCCTAGCTACATATTCCAGATTCATCCATTTTTGTGGATTTTACACAATCATTATTTCTTTCTGTTCCTCCACTCACCTCTACGAAATAGTCCAACAAGCTCATCTAATATGTTGAGTTCATTCTAACTCTCTCTTGCAAATTATGGTTTGCATTTCCTTTTGCATAGTTTCTTGGGTTATCTTTATATTTTAATTTATTTACAGTTGTTTATAGCTTAAATTAACTAGTCCATAGAGTTACATTTTAGTTAGTCACTTCCAGGGATAATTTTAGCGGCGAATATTCATAATATGGTGAAAATTTCATTTTATGAAAATTTGAAAAGGTGAATTATTCGGAGTGGGTCGGTGTCCTGTTCGCCTAAAATATATAATATATTTTTTCTAGGGGGTCAGCTTCGCCTTCATTTGAAAACATCTCCTATAAAAACCTAGCTGATTCACCGGGTAGTATACCTCAAGTAGCTTAACAAATTACCAATACTGTGAAATTTTAACTCGCATACCCTTAAGCACCAGAGATTCAGATTACTGTTAGCCTGTGATTGTTGACGCATGACAACAACTGTATTGACGCATGACAGAGGAAGTGTTGACGCGTGACTTGGGAAGTGGTGACGTGCGACAAAGGAAGTGTTGATGCGCGACATGGGCAGTGGTGACGCGCGACATGGGCAGTGGTGACGCGCGACATGGGCAGTGGTGACGCGCGACAGAGGAGGTATTGACGTGCGACATGGGCAGTGGTGACGTGCGATAGAGGAGGTATTGACGCGTGACATGGGCAGTGGTGACGCGCGACAGAGGAGGTATTGACGCGCGACATGGGCAGTGGTGACGTGCGACAGAGGAGGTATTGACGGGTGACAAGGGAAGTGTTGACATGCGATAGTATATTCAGACAGTGGACGCATCACAGGAAATGGGTTGTTGACGCGAGACAAGTGCAAAGTTGACACGTGACAAAGACCTCAAACACGGAGATTTTTGATGAGAAAGCAACATCACCCTCAGTGACGCACGTCAACAAGGTTGATGACGTGCGTCACTGCATTTTCTTGATGCGCGACAGAAAAATCTCCTGTCGCACGTCTGTAGCCTTCTATTGTGCCACTTGACAATCAAGCAAAAAAATTTCATACAACCCCCAAAAAATTTGCCTTCCCGCGAAACTAGTTCCGGGGATATTCGCCAGGTATTCTCCACCTCCGATTTCCAAGAGGTCTCTTAAAATGAACCTTGGTCACTTCTCGTTCTCTCCCTTTCTCTTTATCTCTCACTCTAACTCTCATTCTAATTCTCTTTCAATTTCCCTGTCTTTGTCTCATTCGTTCTTGCTTTTGTTGTCTCCTTATAATAGTGATTCAAGGAAGTGGATGGCATTGGAATTTACATTATATGATTATAATTGATGGAATATAATGATTATAATAGTGAATAAATTGTATATTAATTACTTATATATTTTAATGTCCATGTTCAAAACTTTAAACAAATTAACACTAATAATACATGTTAGCATAACATACATATGGAATCACATTAATCCACCTAGATACATGTATAAAGCATGTTTCATCCACTATAGAAGTTTTTTTCTAAAAAAAAATTGTCTCGTACATTATATTGATTTAAAAAATCCTTCATAGCATACAAAATTTGAACAAAAAACAATGTCTAAACAAATTCATGTATGCATACAATGATATACATTAGCATAATAGAAATTTGTGCCAACATGCCATAAAGGCATACAACAAAAATTGTATACATCTAAACTATGGGGTATCATCAAGTAATCTGGGTCTTTTAGGACATCAGGAAGATGTACCAGTCACATTAGTGGAATGTCCCTCCTCTGGATGATACCTCCTACACTTAAAGGATGATTGTAGCTTTAGATATTAATACAAATAAATAACATACACATTAGTATACAGTTAATGAGATTACTTACAAATAAATACTTACTGCAATCTCATGATCCCTTAAATAATCCTCTTCCTCTCAAGATCAACCTTCGGGGTAACAACCTCAGCAACAGGTGAAGGAACTGGAGTCGTCACCTCTTCCTATGATATTCATGATGATGAAAATTATAATACACATGAATTTCATTTAATTATACTGTATGATATTATTTAATACAATCAATTCATTGTGAAAATTACATTACAATCTCATACCTTTGTAAGAGGAACTAAAAATGATATGCCCATAAAAAATTCAATAACTAATGATTTTCGAATGTCAGTAGGAGACTCTAATGATGTCATCAATTGAAAACAGGGAAAAGGTTACACAAATACAAGTTACATGAAATTATCTACATATATTAACAATACTTCATTCTCTTCATATATGATGATTAAAATATTACAACTCACATTAGTAAATTCGCCATCATGTGCACTCATACCAAAATCCATATATGTCAAAGGTCCATAAGCTACTTGGTAAAACTCAAATTTTCACTTTATGATAACATATCTATAAGGAAAACAAATTAACACAAAAAATTTACTAATATATTACAAATCTATACTTGAGGGGTTACCATGCCTGCAAATAAGTGTGAAGAAGTAAAATTTGATACTGGATGTATAGTTTGACCCTGTAATTTTATAAAAATACACATGACTCATTAAATTTCATTCCTAATGGATTAATATCGTAAATGATGTAGGAGCATCTTCCAAGCACATTCAATATGGAAATTTATCATTCTAACTATTGATATGAGATCAGAAAAAATGTACTAGGATGTGTTAAAGGTTATGAGAGGAAGAGAATAACGTGTTTCAGAGTTTAGAATTCAAATGGTGTTGTCACTCTAAAAAGGGAATTTATAAATTCAAATGCATGTAAGGTGTGTATGGTCTTGTAAAAGGTTTTTCAAGCGTTCTTAGGTTTTTCTTAGAGTATTTTAAGTGTCTAGTTAAAATAAAGATGTGTTTATTAGGTCTTGTGCATCATTTAGATGCTTAAAAATAATGAAAATATGGCAATTAGAGATTTGGGAGGAAGATAGAAGATGAAACATCACAATGTGACAATCATGAATCATCTAGGAGGGAGTTACTTACAGTTATAGTTCAAATATAAGAGGGGTGAGTTTTTGGAATTTCATTCCACATTTTAGTGGGATGAACAGAAGTTGGAATAAAATAATAATACAATAAGTTGTGTAAAGAAGGAAGAAATATACACATGTTTATGATAGTTTGTATATTTTAATCTTGTTATTAAGAGTGTTATGATTTTTATTTGGAGAATGAAGGTTATCTCTGTGATTCTTACATAAATCCATTATACTATTGTTGGAGAGTCTTCAAATGAATTTTATTTTAATTAATGTAATTATCTAGTACTCTGTTTTGATGCATGGATGATTCCTTGACTGAGTTGAAGGAAGATTGTTACTGTAAACTATTGATCCAATTCGAACCAGTTAGAATAGCTTTCTCATTTTACATAAAAACCACTTGAAATTTTTACCACATAAATATGAGCACATTTTTTAGATGGATTTTGAACTGTTTGGCTTAAGTCTTAGTATTGTTTAAGTTATAACTTTTTTTCTTAGCTGTACTAAGAGTGCATGCAAATTGTTTGACAAAATGTATGCATAGGAAAGTGACCATAAATCACGTGTTTTATAGAATTAATGGATGAAATTTGGAGAGAAAAATAATATGAGAATTTTTCAAGTGCTTTTCAAATATTTATGTAATTTGACACTTTTGGGAAATATATCCAGACTATGTTTTTTCCAAGAAACAAGCCATTTTGGGCTTGGGAAGGATCCTTGTATGCAAAGATGGAGTGAAGTAGTTGTTTCTAATACCTTGAAAGATTGAATATAGGCATGATTTTAGTTTCTCTCTACATCAGTTAATTATAGAAATTTATATAGAAAATATCTACTAAATTTAAATTAACTTCAAGTAAAATTACTTAGTCAATACCTCATTTGTGATAGTGTCCAAAAAAGAATCATGATGTGTATCCTCCAATCAAACACCCTCATCAACTTGTGGAGCATCCTCAATAGGCTTTCAAGAATCCTTGTTAGGCTGTAGAGTGGCCTAGCTAGGTTGCGGAGTTGCTTCGGTAGGATGTGGATCTACTTGGCTAGGATATTTAGTTGAGTCATCAACTACATAGGTGTTTACACTTTGACAAGAATGAAAAACTATGTTATATGATGTATAATGCCTCAAAGGACCAACCTCATTATCTTGGGAGATACAAGTGCCATGTTAAAGTAATTAATGTGCCAAATACCTAATAGACTCAAAATTCTCAACCTCCACAGTATCTTTCATAACATAATAGAATGAAAAATGCTAAACAGATGGGAGAGAAAAGGGTCTAAGTGGTCGGTTATCCTAATGTTGTACCACGATATCTATCCTATGTAGAGTCTTTTCCTCTTTCTTAGAACTCACAAATGTCAAAATAGTTTGGTATTTCATTGAGGATGAAATCAAAATAATGTTTACTCAATAAATATTATGCTACCTCAAAATTTTTGCTAGGTGGTTGGTCAAAAACCATCCACTTTCTAACCCAAAAATTAAATTTTATCCCCTCATAGTTACACCAGTGCATTGGGAATCTTTCTGCAAGTCAATAGTAAGGGTGGATTAGTTTTAGGGTTAGTGAACAAAGCCCACAACTTGTCTTTTGTGATTTTTTTCAGTGCATCGTAAGACAACATGTCTTCATAAAAATTGTGAAAATTGGTTTTGTAACCTTCTCATGTTTTTATTTGACCCACCACATTATAAATATTAGAAATTAGAGATTAATTATGAAGTAAGTTATTTGAAATGGGTATTTTTCACATTGGGGTTTGTTAAGGTATTTATTAAACCCTTAATTTCAACTTTATTATTCTCAATCTCTCATAAAACATTTTATTGGGTGTTTAGAGGATGTACTTGAATTAAAGGGGGTGTTTTAGCTATGTTTTGTTCACCTTAGTCTATAGGTGAATGATGGATTTCAGATGATTCTATTAGATCTTGTGAAAATAAAAAATAAAAACAAATCAAGAACAATGGAAGAAAAAAATTCCTTAAAATCTACTAGAAAACACCTTTTGAACTCCCCACTGTGGTCGATTTGATCAACAAACAAGTTTTGTAATCCAGAAATGTACTCACCCTTTTACCTCTCATTAATTACACAATACATTTTGTTCTTTGTGGAATTATTTTGTGAGGTATCAACCATGACTATTATATTTATAAGAGGTATAACATGTGCGAATTATAGCAAGTTTTCATTAAGTATTTGTAAATATGAGCTATAATTCCCTCACGTTATAACAAAAACTTAGGTTTTTATTATCACGTTATAACGTGACCAGACCATAATGCAAGCACACTCTGGTTAAAATGCCCAAAAAGTGGATTTTTGGCTGCTTTTTTGTCCCCCATCTCCATGTAGATGCTCACATTTAATAATGAGAGGGAAACCAAAATGATAAAGTGGAGCATGGATAGAAGATATTATTTGGGTAAGAACAATATGATCTATGGGAAAGATCCTTTCCAACTTTCCATTCATGTTTTCATCTTATCTAACAACATTCTGATTGAAAATCGTAATGCTATAAAAACTAAAATAAAATATATATCTAAGCCCTTTTTTCCATATTTTCTTCAAATTTTAATGTCATAACAAAATTAAATAAAAAATATATCTAATCCCCTTTTTCCATACTTTATCAAAATATTAATGCTATCAATAATAAAAATTAAATATATATGGAAGCCATTTTTCTATATTTTCAAAGAAATTGTATTTGTTTCTTTTAATTGTGTAAGGGGCATGGGCACTTGTGAGTGCCCTAGAACTAAAAGACAAGTTAATAATGTGGAGTAAGTGGCCCCTCCATATGGCTTGAACATAAAAAATTATTCTTAAGTTACATACAATTTTTTATTAAGTGGACTCATGTTACTCAAAATTTATTTCATCGTATCTTATCTATGCCTGAAAACATCTCCCCTTGTTATCTCTTCAATATGGAAAATATTATTGGTTAAGTGTAATCATGTTACTCAATAGTTATTTTATCATATCATATCCACCCTTGAAAAATTCACCCCTTTTAATCTCCTCAATATGGAAACAAAATTGATCAGACCTTCTATGTGTGTGTGTTTGTGTGTGTGTGTTGAAATATCTTCCCAATATTTTCAGCTCTCAAAAATTAAAAAAAAATTATAAAACTAAACCATCCCATAAAAGTTAGAATATTAAAAAGTGTAATGGTTTTCTCAATATTGGAAATAACTAACCCTTTGCAAACCATGAGCATGTCATCCTAACCATCTACATATAAATAATTTGATCTTTTTTATTAGTGAGTCACTTTGGCTACCGTAAAAAAGGCAATGCCTGACATTACTACATTTTTCAAATTTAGTGTATTAATCGTTTTCATTTCAATCATCATTATAGCATGTAGAAATTGTTTCTTAGATATGTCATGAACCACTTCATTATTAACTTTCTAAAGTAACACCAATACCATGTTGTACACGTTCAAATATTATTTCTCGTCCTCAAAATATTGCATTGAATGGGCCCACTATAGTGTATTAGTGTTGATGTTGACCAACATATCCAAAAGCCTTTCAGGAAATTATAAATAATTTTTTATTTCTTTAGGTATTATTTTTCAATTAATAAAATGATGGTTTATGATGTCTTAAGCTTACTGAACATAGGATTTCAACTCCAATGTAAAAAAAAATGTAAATACAAATAAAAAACGTGTTATATTCATAATAAACTTTGACACATTTTCTAGGTTTGTATCAAAATCACCTTTGTGTTTCATACGTACAGAAGAAGTTACCTGAAAGAAACTTGTGCTAGGTTACTTCCTTGTTAAAAAAATAATGCAAATATAATGTTCGATATGAAAAATCTTCTTTAGCAGGTTGAACATAATTTTTTCCTATACACATTGAGGTATCCTTGTCATACTTTCATGTGACAAAGCCTAATTGGTAAGAGGTGCAATGTGGAAAAATGTAGACATATTTTTTCCCTTCAACACATGAAATTTGAAATTAAGGACCATTTCACGATATGGTTAGTTATGTCTCCTTATTCTTGGCGGTCGGGTTCTCGATTATGCTTTCCAATGGAAATGTTGGTGAGTAATCCAAGGGAACATCCTAACCTGAAGCTCTGCTTTGTTAAAGAATACCAAATAGAGGGCCTAGACATCCATAATTCCAACAACATTGATTGATTTTTTTGATGCTATGTTGTCTCTTAATAGAGAGGATAATTTAGATGATGATGATGTGATGAAGGGCATGGCGGGCAAGGGGAAAAGTCAAATGATGGTGAAATAGAATCATTGAAGCCTCTAATGGTAGGAAGAATGTAGTTGTCAAGGTCAATGATTTGAATCTCACCTCCTTAGGCATGGATCATCACTTCCCATCAATGCCTACGAAGAGCTTGGATTTGGAATTGAGTAAGACATTTTTACTATGTTTCCTCCTCTACTATACATGTGCATTTTGTGAATAGTTATTCTTTCCAATAGGAATGATAGCAAACCCATTCACAATATCTCGTGAATTTGGTTTAGGTCCTCAAGTTGTCTTGTGATATTATGTTTTACTATTTTGTGTACATCATTGTTGGCAAAGATAATTGTCGTCAATATCCCTTCGCTATTGTGTTGGCCAATGAATATCTTCTGAATGGGTAAGAGCTTGTGTTGTAATTATGGCTCACATTTCACCACCGTTGATGTTAACAATGCATAGTTTTCCCCTCTTGCTTGAACAAAATTTCTTCTTGACATGATATTTTCCACCAAGAGATCTTCTATAACGGTGTGTCTTCTTAGTTCAAATTCGTGAAACAATTTAATTGTTTCTTTTATTTAATAGCAACCCACAAAAAAAATTTGAATTCCTATGATGAGCCTGCGCTTCCACCCAGGAAATGGATGTGGATGGTGGAATATTCTTGGCTCTCCACCATCTTCCTTTTGGGTGTCTATCATTGTATGCATGTTTTTCCTTCTAAATTTTTCACCAACTTTGAAGATTCAATTTTTGTAATTATTCATCCATGATTTTGGCTTCTGCAATAGTCAAAGCTATATTTTTTTAATTGATTTTGTGTCTAGAGTTAGTGTCCACTATGTTCTAATCTAAAGGCTGTATATTTATTATAATATTTAAAGTTATGGAATTAGCATTCAAATCTGGCGATTAATGGCAATGCACATGGACATATTGAATATGTCGAACCGTTGGCTATAAAACATGTATGTGATATTAGAAGATAACATTTAATGAATCAATAGTTATTTCTCTTTCTTCTTGAAGGTTGGGTGGTGTAGACAATTATGCTTTTTGGTGGGAAAGTGATCAAGACCATTCACAACATGTCGTGGGTTTGGTAGAGGTCCTATAGTTGTCTTGTGATATAACACTTCACTATTTTGCATATAGATATTAGCGAAGAACATTTTCATCAATATCCCTACACTACCCATGCCAACCAACAAATAACTTCTAGGTGGCCCAGAGCGTGCGTTGCAATTACGCCTCACATTGTGTTGTTTTTGAAGTTAAGTGTGCATGCTTATCCAGAACCTAGAAAGTTGAGGAGGTGATGTCAAATAAAAATCCACAATCGAAACTCTTGTGGATGATATTTTTTGTTTCTTGGAAAAACGTGCAGGATGGAAAAAGATAATGGTCTATGAAGATGACACAAAACCCCCTGACTTGCCATGTTTTGTTTATCAAATTCAACTACTAAATCATTCCAATATGAGTTGCACATCTGTCTTCTTGAAAGAAAGAAGAGTTTCACATTCCTTGCCTCCTACATTTTTCCCACCCTTTGGCCTCTCCTCTCTTAAACCCCCTCTTCGCCGCCCCTTTTCCATTTACAATATTTCAATCCTCCAAGTTTAAGTTCTTCAACACATTCCTTTCAACGTCTCCATTATATAATTAATGTAGATTAATTAATATAGAAACAAATTCATATGAAACCATTATTTATTTTATTTAAGACGTAAAAACAACGAGACTAAAAATGGTTCCTTGTGTTAGCCAAGACTTAAGTTTCTTTTTAATAACTAATAATTTAAAATTTTCAATAACTCATATATATGTCATTCGATGTGACCTAAAAGAGATTCGTTATGTCCTCCAAAGAGGGGGAACCGCCTTTCCATATTTTCCGAGTTTGACAGGCACCAACTATTGACTTATCGAATTGATATTGCCCACCCATTAAAGATAATTGTTTTAATTGGCTCTATGGATTTAAAGAAAAGATTTTCTTCCCTAAAGTAAAATTGATGTTCTCGTCTGCATGGTGAAAGTTCGTATCTCCCGACTGTTTTTGTTAAAGCATGCGTGTCGCGTAATTTGTAGAAAGTAATTACGAATAAATAGAGGGATACTTTTAAAAGTAATTACTGTTTTTGTTACAGTGTGCGTGTCGTGTTGTTTAATGTACATCTTATATTGCACGGCGGGATACTTTTCTTCCATGCAACTGTCAATAGTTTTTACGTGACACGATTGTTATTAATTTCAACAATGTCAAATCATACTTCCAAACTAAACCAATCTTTTCCTAACTACACCAAATTAGTACTACTTTAAGTCTTAAACTCGCAGTTGAGTTTTTAACTATAAGTTAATTCTTTGTTTTTAACTATAGTATTTATGTCTCGAGTCATAAATACAGCATGCTCCAAAGTTAGTGATACATAATTATGTAAAATAATGTTATTTATATATTACTAATAGAATATATAAGAGATTATTTTATATTTGTTCAACTATTTTTAATACATATTAGTATAGTTTGCATACAAATCTATATAAAAAATGATGGTCAGAATTTAATTATACAAGTTTCTTACTTTAGAAGACCGTCACAAGTGTATCTATGCCTACCATTTGCCTATGCTTAATTATCTTCGACATGGCTATAGTTTCAGCTTCCCGTATTTCATGTTTCGCTCTTTGAGTGCTTCAATTGCCCAAATTAAAAACAACAGAGTCGTTAAAACCCCTTCACCAAGGTTTCATGCTTGCCCTAGTTAAAAGAGTTGCTCTCGACATTGATAAAACAGGTTCCCTCACTAAAGCCCTTGAGGGTTATGATGAGGAAGAAGACTTGGACTCAAAGGAGGAGGATTCTAGTGAAGAATCAGAGTCTCAAGAAAAAGATGCTTTTGGGGGATGAAAAGGATGTAGTTGAAATTGATGTCGCTCATAATCTCAGAGAGCTAAAGTCGAAGAATGTTCCTAGTTTATTTGTCAAAACCAGGAAATCAACCATGTAGGGGAATTAGGTTCCTCTGAATGCCTAATTGGAGCAGCAAATTGAAGCGTTCAGTCAAGTGGGTCCTGAGAAAGGGGATAATCATCTTGCCAAGATGGCGATGGATACTGAAGAATTCATGGGTGACATGTGGTTAATGAAGAGTTATGTTTAGTTCCTCTTTAATGACTAGCAAAAAATGAAAATGCAGGTTGAAGATGTGGCGAAAATCAGTAATGGGGGCAAGCTTGAAATCATGAAAGCCAAGTACAACAAGCTCTCCAATGAGGTGGATCACAACAGATCTATTTTACATAGCTATATGGAACGGAGTATTGTTACTATGAAATCCACTCTGTAACATTTCCAAACCCTTCGACAGTTGGCCAATGGTTACAGGCTAGTGGATGAGCATGGCAATCCGAAGAAAAGAAAAGGGGATGTTACTGGATGTGACATGGCTTTATTGGGTATCAATATTGAGTCTCTTTCAAAGGAATGCGTGAATGTGTTAGATGTTTGTCTAGGTGAATGCTATAATACCGTTATGTTATTTTACTTTGTTGTCAGTTAGTCTATGGTCTAATCATTACTGTTATTTCTCTTTTTTGTTGTGTTTTAAAATGGTTTATATGATCATGGAGGAGCTCAGATGTAATAGTCGATATATATGTTTCTTTTTGTATGTTATGCAATGTCTTCTCTGTTCTTTTTAGAGCTTTGACTTGTAAGGGGTAAGGCCCCCTCAACCCTGTTTTACCTATTATCAAAAATAACTTAATTATACAAGTCATATGTGATGGTTATTTCAAGTATTTATAGGTATTTTATTGTTAAAATTATGACAAACATGTAATCAATTGTCAAATTTAACAGTACTTTCGATATGAGTTTCAAGAAGTAGAAGTGATCTACCAACATCATACTGGTTGTGTATTGTATAACAACCCATGTCAAACATTAACAAAAACTAATAGATAATTTCTTTATAAATTTTCTTCCATTGTGGCAAATTTTATTTTTGGACTCGTGGCTCAAAATTTATTGGAGTTGATACTTTATTACTAAAAAACTATCTTTATTCTCATTATTCTCCTCATGTTAGATGTTCTTATTCTTTGTATGTTTAGCTATTTGAATGTGTAGATATAGAGAGTTGTTTTACATTAGCATTTGACTAATTTAAATATTGTATTTATTGCAATTGCGTTTGAATACAAAGTCATTTCAAATTATAAATGAAATAATATAAACACAAGATATTGTAAAATTCACCACACAATTAATCATAATAATTCGAAAAAAATAAATACTTTCATAATAATTTAAAGCTAGTGATAATTAAGATTTTGAAGATAATATTTAAGAATCAAAGTGATAAATTATCCCTTCTTGTTCTCAGTCTAAGCTACTGAGGGGTCTAAGAAGTATTAATGAGGCATAGGAGTCATTAGAGCTCATGAAAATCTTGGGAAATTTGAATTTTCCTCTTAATGTACTTTCCCTCCAAAACGTGATTTGGAAATGTAAAATCATATAAACAAGGAAATATGGTTGTCTTAGAGGTTTAATGTTGAAAAGGGGAAATATATGATGTCTATGCACGTGTCAAAGTCCTAGGGTAGGGTACGAGTTTAAAAATTGATAGAAATGATGTTACTAAGCTATGTTTAGCCATGTATGGCAGTTACACCAAAAGGAGTCATTATGAACCTTGGAAGGGAAGTTACACTGGAAGAAAGGGGTTACATGAAAGTAGCAACTCGAGTATAGTACACGAGTTAGTAAATTTTGAATTTCAATTCATCGTGGAAGAGGATGTGAGGGTATGAATGGAGTAACAAGAACTTTATATGCAGTTTAATTAAAAAGCAATAAACTCTGGATTTGAGCATGCATGATTGCTCCCCTTTTGAAAGTGGAATGTCTGATTAATGCTCTTCTTTCTTAAGATTATTATGAGTTCATCCTTTCTTGATAGAACTCGGATAAGTGAGATCTGAATACTTGTTTTGGCAATAAACATAAAGATTTTGAAAGGCAGACATGACTGTTGCATGCTTGTGCAGGTTAGTTCATAGATGTTTTGAGTAGAGAGGGATTGAATCCTATCAAAGGAGACTGTAGATTAATGCTTGTGAGATTGGGAGAAGTGAACTCATGATAATGTCGAGTGCCATGCTTGTGAGGTGAACTAAATGTTAAGGCCTGTGACTGTGTTTCAGAATTAGGTAAGATTGTATCTATGATGCAAAATATCATAAGAATGAATGCATGAGAAGAGAAGTAACTCAGGGGAAGAGGTATGGTACTCTCTCTTAGTGAATGAAGAGTTAAAATTTAGAGTCGAATGTCCTACACCCTGTGCATAAGCTTACATGTTACAATAAACCAAATACCAAGAGACCGTGATGATTTGTGTCTTGAGTGAGCATCAGATATATGGGTTTGTGGTTAGTAATAACGTGATTCAAAATCAAGCACATGTACTATGGTGATGGTATTTCCATGACCAGGTTCATAAGGTAAATAACGTATTAACTCCTCTACATGTATGAAACCCTTAATGGGTAAAGCAAGCTAGAATAGTGTGATACATTTTTGGGAAGAGATTATATGTTCCTTTGGAAAGAGTATAGGAGGTGAGTTTTGTTAGAATCTTGAACGAGACCCATCATCAAGTGTATGAGCTTTGCAATGAAGGTAAACTAAATCCAAGCTTAAGTACTTTGCCTCTTATCATAAAACCCTTATTTTATAAGTCTGTGAGCACCTACCTCACGTGAAACTTGTTGATAATGGCTCTATAACACTTCACTATTAGAACTAACCTGAAGAGGGATGCATAACAATCCTTCATAGAAAATTTGGAGTCTCGACTCAAGTTTTTTTGAAAGTTATAACACAAAGAAGTTTCTCGGGTGGTACTATGACCTACACACATAGTAGTGCTAGGGAACGAGATTTGGAAACATTAATTATTGACACTAGTCTTAAAAATTTGTAGAAATATTATTAGGGGAATCCTTAAGAAGATTCAAAAGGAAATTTTGTATTTCATCAGTTCTAATTGGATATTTTCTTACCAGTCTTGAATACGACTATGTGTACAATGGGAACTCAATTTCGGAGAGCTACTTTAAACATGAAGTTTCCTTCAATTGTGGAATTCAAGATTGAGACTTCAGGGATAGGGAAAATTAGTTAACGGGTGGTTTAAAGTAGGAAATTGTGTCTTGATACACCAATTATAGAAAGTCGTGAGCCAAATAAGACTGTCATAGACCTAAGGTTGAGCATAGTGAACCTATAGTGGAAATTGAGATTGTGGAAGCTAATGAAAGACTTAAATTCTAAGTTTTTGTAGAGACCTTAGGGATGATTGAAAGTAACTAATGAAGGTGATAACTTCTTATGTTCACCTCAGATGAATCTAGCCGTGTATGATCCAAATACATTGTCTTCATGACACTTAGTTAGCAATTTTGAACTAATATGGTAGAAAAGGGTGTTTTGAATTCCTTGAGTCCCTTTAATGGAGAATACAAGCTTGATTGAAGAGTGTGAAGAAGGGATAGCCACCTACGCAAAAGTGAAGGAGGAAAGGGACCAAAAGTTTCACTCTTGAGCCAAACGCTAGTTAAGATAAGAAGATTGCTGAAGTGTTAAAAGGTAAGTCCAAATGAGGGTTGAAGAAATTATATGATATTGAATGAATGATGTGGCATAAATGAAGGTGTGAGCAGGGTAAATTTATGATAACACCTATTTAGGTGAAAATTTGTCAATTTTATAAGTTTTATCCTTTATAGGATTTCCTAGGATCCTCAAGTGAAAAGTAATTGTGGAAATTTGTTACTAGAAATAAAGTGAGATTCTTGAAAGGAATTAGTATAGGATTTGGCTCTACATCAAGTTACGAAAAAATTATTAAAAAAGATTAAATAATAATATAAAATAAAATTGAAAATTTAGAATTAACAAGAAATATATTAAGGGAGCAAAATCCATATAAATATGGAAATTGATTGTCCAAAACCAAATCAGAATATAAATGGTGTTTGTTTATAATTACGAAATAAAATGGAAAGGATTTTCTTAAATCTATAGACCCCCAAAAATGTTGTGTACTTATTCAAATTTGATGGTATAGACACCCTAAAATATCGCATTACACATTCTAAACCTATGAAATCACCCCATAGTTACTTTATAGTACATTGCAACCATTTTTGACCACTTATTGACCACTTTTTGATATACTATGCTATTTTACAATCTTAAATGATATTTAACAACATTGTCCTTGATAAACTTCTATCATCCCTATCACCCACACATGGTTTTGATTATTAAATATTTGTACTATAAATGTTATTACACTTATATGCCATTCCTATGATTAATTAATTAATCATATCATTCTTATTATTCATCCCCTATCCCGGTAGCAAATTTTATTAGCTAATTTCATATTAAAATAATCAAATAAATCCTACACATATCCATTCCCACGTCACCTCTTATCCACTATGACTTCACTAATTAGCATCTCAAGTTAACTAGAGCAGAAAAAAAACCAATTAAAGATAAAATCATTAAATATATGCAAGAGGGACAAGTTTAAATTAAATCAAATCATGCATTTGAGTTAGTTAAACATATTGAGTCATAAAGCACATGCCATTCCAAAATTAAATGCAAATCTCCCCAAAGATAAAACTCACGTCACTTTTTAGGGTGAATAAAAGAAAAGATATGAATTTGAAAGTTCAATAAAAAAGCTAAAAAATATTCAAAAGACATGCCATCTTTTCTAACTCAATTATAACTCACTTAATTAAGCTCAAAATAAGAGTTTATCTTGCCAATCAAATTGGAAACTTAAACAAATCTCTCCAATCATACTTTATTTAACTTTAGATCAGACAAATCAAACAAAAAAATCAAGGATTTGGGATTCTCTTCCTTCACATATAAATAAACACTCATTCGTCTCCATTTTTCATCTTTGGAAGATTGAGAATTTGCATTGTTATTTTGTTGAATTTTCATTTAATTCTACAAATCGCTACAATGATGTCCATATGATCATGAATATGCTAATCAATTCTATCATCAATCATTTACATTTCTCATAGCTTGAAATCCAATTCCATTTCGAAAGGTTTCTTAGAGCATCTACATTCGAATGTTTCTATGGAGATTCAACAAGCTCAATACTTCATTTCCAAGCTGTCAGTCCAATCTCATATGAGGTTGCAAGAAGGTACAAAGGAAGGATCATGTTTGCTTATTGTGTTTTTTATTTTCCTTCTTTTAAATTTTCTTTGTATACATTATCTAGCATGCCCAATGTCGGACCCTACATATTTCTAAATTTATTTTTTTATCATTATAAATTTTTTTTTCATGTTGTTTGTCTTGTTTGAGGACTACTGACAAAATTTTGAAGACATTTCAAGGGGTAGATTGTGAGTACAGTTTAAAAAAAATCAGTCATTTTGAGTCATGATCTAACATTTTCTGTGCCAGGTATAGGCGATCTACACTTTCATGACATCATTCACGCTAGTGTATCACATAATTTGTTGCTAGTATCACCATATATGTATTTATGTCACACAACATGCGCTAGTTTGTGTTTACCTGTTTTTCTGTAATGTTAACTTACTTGCATTATCCCTCATATTATATGCGCTACTATTTTATACTAACTTATGGTTTGTTGTGAAAATACGACGTTTACATTTTGATCCTTGCATATGTGTGATTAAGGGTATATTTTTGTGGTATTATGTTTGTTTCTAGTATATGAATATTATTCATATATTCCTTTTTATAGGTTTGTGTATCCATTCATCAGAGTCCCTGTACGCCAAGCGTTTCATTATCTTGCATCTTTGTGAAACAATATGCACTAGTGTTATTCATAACCACGTTTCCATGCTAACAGAAGCATGGTTCTATATATATTAAGTGTGTTTCCTATTATAAATATGTGCACTAACGCTTTGTGTTAATTTAAAATTTATTTTCAATTTTATAGATTCTCTAATTTTATTCCCATGCTATTTTTTGTGCATAATGTATGACATTGTTTTTCAGTTTAATTCATAACAAAAGAAAGCATAATATTTTATATTTACGTTTATCTTTTATCATTTCTTTTGTGATTTAAATTCATGTATGCTCTTATCTCACACCTTTGGGTGATTTTAAGAATAAATTATTGGTTGAGATCTATTTTTGTTAATCATTTTAGTAATAAATTTTTGTGATCAAAAATCCACATATGATCTTTTCTCTTATGACTTTGGATGATCTTGAGAATCAAGAAATGGACCCAGATCTGTTGTCTTGTTTTGTTCTCCTCGGTTTGTGCTCTGTAGGAAAAATATTGATCACTTTTCTCCAAGGTCACTTGACTTGGAGACATATTGTAAACTCAAGTAAAATAACATTTTAACTTGACTTATGTGTCAGGTTTCCTTGGTTAAAGAAAATTTAAAAAATTGCTAATTTTTTTCAAAAAAAGGGTTAGGTATAAACTTTTCTTTTTATGCATGTCAATTACACAAGTTCTTTTACACATTTTAAGTTAGAAAGATCCTACCTTTTAATCACTTCACACATTATATTTTCACATAACGATGTGGATTTCATCTACCACTTAGCTACACTAGTGATGTGGATTTCACCACCATGCATTAACTCATATTACATTGCATTACACTTAAGACCTTTGTCTCAAAATAACGTTCAACACTTTCCTCACCTTTGTCCCCAGTTCTATAGAGTTGAAGTCTATCATGAATGGGGTTACAACGAGTAAATTCCTAATATAGCTATAACAAAAACGTCTGTGGCATCATCCCTATAAATCTTCAAGGAAACATAAGGACACCATTCAAATTTCATTCCCACATTACCCTACCACCTAGTCATAAAACCCATCATTGGAATGGTGATTCACTCCTCTAAGAGGGCTGGTGATCAGGTGTAGTCTCTTTCAGTATTCTAAAGGTTCCCAAATAAAAAAAATTCTACCCCTGTACAAGATTTGGTATACTAGGACTAGAATAAATTGAAGAGACACATCATTTTTGGAGTGATAAGAGCCTTGCATTCACCCATTTCACAGAATTATTCTTGTTACATTTTAATCATAACTTTTGCATTTCCCTATGGTATTTTGCTTATTGAATCAAAATGAAAAAAACATATGTTTTCTTGTTTTTTGAAAGCATTCTTGTTATAGATGAATTCCAGGAAATCATCTGACAACATGAGAAAGTAGCTAGAACTTGTTAAAAAGAGATATTAATCTAATATGTAAGACAATGGGTAAAAGGCATTTGGATGAGGGTTATGAACTTGGTGAAGGTTAGGTCAATGAAATCTACAAAAACTTGAACTCTTATAGTTAACACCATTGGGGACATTCAAAAGATAGGCATGATTGAAACATTTCCACCCTTAAGGTTATATGTGATTTCATGGAGCAACATGTTAAGAGTGTTTGCATGCTTAGTGATATTTCTACTACTATGTGGGTGGAGGACTCGGAGTGTGAAAATAGTATTTACTTAGTTGGATCTAACTGATCCATCTCAAATGATTTCCTTAGATCTCTTCATGTTATAGTAGTCAGTGAGGGCCAAGATTGATAGAGCGTCAATCCAGAAGTAATCTTTTTTGTGACTAACTTGTTGTTTTTTAGTTGTTGCTTCCTCGCTACTTGCTTGCAGTTTTATCTCTATTTTTTCTCCTTTGTGTAGTCTCCTTTTGACTATAGTTGGGCTTTATTGTATTATCTATATGTTAATCCAAGTATTGATACTTTTACTGGTTCAATCTAGCCTTTGATCCTTTTTGTAACATGGTATAGTCCCTTCAAAACTATTTTCCAGTAATAAAAAAAATACTAGTTATAGATTATAAAAAAAAAATATCATGTTTCGAAACCTATCCAAGTTACAATTTGTGTTCCACAACATAGTCTACTAAAAGTCAAAATCAAACCAATTTATCCATATTATGTCAAAATTTGATCAAATTTACCAATTCAAAAACAAGTCTTACCCTTTTGGATACATACTATTTGATTAATAAACCAATCCAATCCAACCCAGTCTACTCAAGTCAAAATAAAAATTTATCCAATTCTAAATCGACATATTATTCATAGGATACAATAAAACCAAATCCAATAAAAAAGATTCATCTTATTCATATCTAAGTATAATTACTTTTTTCTCCAAATCCAATCAATATTTATCCAATCAAAATCCAGAAATCTAATCTCAATCAAATTCTTAAACATTGGATACCCACATCCAAATATAAGTAACATCCAATCAGTTAAAAATCTTATATTTTGGATACGTACATTCAAATCTAAGCAAATCAATCAAATCAAATATGATATCCAAATCAAAGATAATCCAATCAAATCAAATCATGATTTATCATAATCACAGACCATCATCACACTTTAGATTCTCTCCCTTTAGTAAAAAATGGTGGAAACTCGCAACAAAAACTATAACATATTTGACAATTTTTTGACAAAAATCCCCTTGGCAAAGAATAGGTCTAATGAAGAAGAAGAAGCTAGACAACATGAGATCACAAAAGAAAGAAAAAGAGAAAATAAATGAGCTTATAAGACAAAACAAACAGAAATATATTCTTCATCTCTTAGAAATGAGAGATAAATTACCTTTAGATTTTGGTGATGAGAACTTGAGACATCTCTTTAGACAAACCCTGGATCTAGAAAAAATAATTAAAAAATATAGTCACTTCAACGAATACATCAAATGAATCCTTATTAGCCAAAATACATGAGATGACAAGTTTAAATTTCTAATATGGATTCAAAAGGTTTCCAAAAACAATAAAGAAAAGGATCCCAACCTCGTAACAAAACTCAAAATAACCATGGACATCCCTCAAATAAGATCTCCATTTTCACACAAGATCTTGCAAAGCACGGAAGAAACATTAATGGGAATGTAAATACAAAAGCAAACAATTTTTTTTAAATTTGAATAAATTTTTCCATATCCATTTGAGAAAGAAAGGCATTGTTCATACCATTTCCTCAATCCTTGTGTAAACCCCTAAATTTGACAAGTATAAAGGAAAACAAGATCCCGAGACAACATGTTAAATAATTCTTCATGTACATGTCTGGGGGTACAAAATCACGCACACACTACTATTATACTAGTGCACCCAGAGGTGAAAATGAATTATATGAAAGTGACACTTAAGGATGGAAAAGTGGGTCCCACTTCAAGTTATAACACTCCTCTTAAGTCCATTCAGTTGCACTGTTTTTGGCTTTCCTTATTGTATTTCTCTCTCACATATGCAATTTTTTCCAACGCAGTTCTAGTCAGGTCACAGGGGGTGCACTGTATTAGGTGAAATTGTCACCCTCAACAGTCTCGCCAAGGGTGCAAAAGGAAACCAAAAGTGACGTCCAAGTGCCCAAGTTACCAAGTGCCCAAGTAGTTGCTTCAGGAACTATGGTTCATTGTAGGACTGACTTACTTCCTCAAAATGTTTCCTGTCAACCCATTAGTTAAAACTGTGGATGGAATTTTGGTTGTATAATCCTATGAATCTTGTAGGTCGATAGTAGGCATGTCCAATGAATCCAACTAGTATAAAAATTAAAGGGAGAGATTCATATATGTATAGTGTGTAAATCATACACAATTTTTCTTGTACCCTAACATTTTTTTCCTAAAGGGCGGTATCATCCACATGAGCTATCAGTTGCTATTATATAGTTGTGAACTACAGTGTGAGGCTAAAAAAACTGTATCGGTATTGTAAGTACTCTATTAAAAATACCCAAAATTTATATTTTTTTTAGGCATAGCCCGTTACTCCTTGACAGGGGTGGAACAAGGAAAACCTTCCGTACAAAATATACACAGTGTAAGAAGGAACAACTTGACATGTCAGTGTATGGAATGTAGTTTTTGCAACGCTTTGTCCCTATAGATTCTTATCACACTCAGTCCATCGTGACTTTCGGGATCCATTCCAAGATTCACATAGTTCATGGGATATGCAATCTCACACTTTGATGAGGCTCCTGAAACTCTCCAGGTTGATAGGGTTTGAATCTTTTGTACGAAGTTATGCAGGTTCCTTAAGTGATCCAAGAGAGAATATCAGGAGATTAACATGAAGTGGTAATATTTCCCAAGTGACATAGGAAAAGCTAGATTTTGACCTGATTGCTAAGTCATATAATTGCCTGGAGATAGTCACTATGCACCTAGGCACTCTTGTCTATTGCCCTATAACACCCATGAATCTATGAAATAGTATTGAGAATCCTGAAATCCTTCTTAGAGAGTTGATATTACGAAAACGAGTTCCATCCTTTGGCAACACTTTATGGCAATTTAGGCTATTTTGACATAAATTGTGTAGGATTCAGCTAATTCATCAATATCGGTTGTCATATAAAATGCAGTGACATTTCATTATTTGCCAATAGCTTGGCATCTATACTCGATCTACTTGACTTGGTCTGATCATGATATGAGAACAAGGCAAGAAGGAACTCCAAAATCTCATATTTTAGGCCTTAGTAGAACAATGTTGGTGAATCCACGTGGGCAATCAAACTTCTTGCAACATAGGATACGAAACACAAAAAGACACATCATAACTAAGAAAGAGGAAAAACACATCAACTTAAGCACTAAAAGGATTATACAATTATTGAAACCTATCAATAACCTATGTTGCTACATACGAGACGACTTGTTTTCACTGTAGTGCTTTGGTATCGAAGACCAACCTTTACCATTTGAAGTTTCCTTCGTACTACACCATTCTTGGGGTACAAATCTCCCAGTGTGTACCTTCCAGATAGGCCACATACTAGGTATTGTCTTGTATAGTCAGTGCCTAAATCTAAAAGGCCCAAGCTTCATAGTGTATCGTTTCTTTCCTATGAGTTACTCCTGTAGGTTACACCTTCATTCAACTCCTCTTATAACACATGAGGATTATTACTGGATATTCCATGATTGATCATGTTTATGGTTGTGATAAGTCTGGATGTTACGATTCTTCCATTTCCAGGTCAATGAAATCATTTGACCTGTGCATTTGATGTTGTTGAGGATATCTTGCCTAGTAATGATCCATGTATACATTTGTACCTCAAATCTCATCACAACCTATTTATAGAGTACTTCTCACCTATGAATTGGTAGGGGTGATAGCTCTAATGGTGAGCTATGTTTGCACCTGAGTTACATGATGATGATAATTTTGCGGCGCGACCCCATTGTTGTAGAAAGTAAAATACATCCTCTAACTGAACAAAGTGACTGTATATTTTGCTTCTAATCATGTGCATGTCAGTGCATGCCCTCTTACTATTGGATCCCTATGTTTTCCCTCATGTAAAAATTGGTTAAACATGATCCTGACACATAGAAGAAAACCTAAGGGTCGGGTTTCTCTATGAGAACTCACATTTCAAATCCAACAATTCAAAATTTGAAAGTGCAGCAGACCGTCTACATAAAATGGAGGTGCAGGGTTGCACAAAGGGTGGCCAAATGTGCCAAAAGGAGCCCAGATCTCGAAAGGAAAGAAAATGGGAAGTTGCTCAAAAGTGTTTTCAGACTTAGCCACATACGGAGTCAACTCGGGGCCTGAATCAGATAGACTTTTCGTGTTGTAAGGTGCCATGTGTCAACTCAATGCACATTTTCATAAGACGCATAAAAAATGGGCAGGTCCTAAACAAGTGCCAATCTCCTCCACATGTCCCAGATTACTCCTCCAAAGATTCTGGCATCGAGTCAACAGCACATGAAAAGTCAAAAGGGGGGGACAGACCGTGCCTATTTGAGAACTGACTAAGTATTAAAGGTTCAGTCAGTGAATCCATGTTTCGACTCTTTTAATAACTTTAAACCCAAAATCTTGAGCGGGTTACCCAAATGAGTGTGAGAGCTTCCACGTGTCTAGGGTCCAACAACCTTTTCGAAAAAGTTGTCTGCACTCGAAGGCATCAGTCTCAAAATTAGCTAAGTATAGAAGTATTCGTAATGTAGATAAAAAATGCCACATGACTTCTCTCTATATGCAAATTCCAAGTAGCATGAATCCAAATCTAGAGACTCCAAACTGAGTGTCATCCTTGCACATGTGTATAGGGACCTCAAAAGGGTTCTAAATCGGATGTAAAAATACTTTAAAAGGTTAAGTGGAATCCTCCACGATGCCTCAATGCTCAAACATGAGCACTCAAGGTTGGGTCACAAAGAGTGAAAGTTGGAGCTAAGTCCCCTATACGAGGCCACGCTCCACATGTCCCAGGAATAAAAAAGAAAGTGTGAGAGTCAAACCATCGTTTGAATCAGCAAAGTCATCGAAGGATGCAGGAGATAAATTGTTGGTGCCAGTGTCTCAATGGCATGAAATTCAATGTAATCAAATGTTCCCCAAGGGCCAGTTGTAAAATTTGTTTTTTAGCTTCCACCTTTTTCCATGAACTCAAAAAAGGGGGATAGAACTAGCCGCTTAGATTGAATATTGTATGAAAGGGATGGTGGAGGTCTCCATGTCTCGTAACCCCTTGCACAAATTCAAAAGGTAGAAAGGTGTCGGGAGGTAGGGTTCCCAAATTACACGTTAGCCATCCACGTGTCTAAGGTCAGATGTAAGTCCACGTACATTTATATGCATCCATATTTTTACATATTGATAGCCATTTAGCCAATTACACTATTATGATTCCTCCATTAAAGTATTTTGTTATAAATAGGATCGCCCCGCACCAAATCTCTTGGATCGGCCACAACCCCGCATAAGAGGAACCTGAGAAAACTCATAGAAGTGGTCCCTGTAAATTGAGCGCAGAAGAACTCAACCATGGAGTGTGCCATGGAGGCCAAGAGAGACTAAAGGACCATGCTGCAAAGGCCTTGGACTAGGGTTTTTTGTCAAAAGCGGACCAACGGACGTCTTAAATCCGAGGAATTTTCTCCAAAGTTACAGGCAGACTCCAACTTGCATCAGCCCTCCACAGTACCCGGGATGATGGTCAGACAGAGTCAAATGGTAGACAAGGCGGGCTTCAGGAATTGGCTAAGTATCCAAAGTGTAATTTCAGAGTATGTAGGGCCAAGTGTCAGGAATGTGGCACATCTCCAAAGTGAGTTTCGGGTCTGCGGGGCCGTAGAGGAATTTTTTCCCAAGTGAATTTCAGTTCTGCAGGGCTCGCAAATGAAAGTTTTCCCAAAGTCTGAATTACAGGGTAAGCAGGGTGTTTTTGCAAATGTCCACAGATAAGCAAGAGGCTGACAAAGTGTCAATTTCGGGCTCTCGGACTCCATTCTGCTAAACTTTGGGTCGTGTTTTCAAGCAAGTGTGTATAGACCCAATGTGTTACATTAAAGAGGGGCATAACTTTCAAGTCCAGAGCTCGAATTATCAACGAATCTCAACACCATTGGAAAGATCTCAGCCTCACAATACACCATAAAGGTCATGAGACTATTAATTTTCAACAGGATTTAGGTAAAGGACAATCTGGAGGAAACGTCTTTCAAGCCAATCAATGCAGGATCTGATCTGTCTTCAACTACCAGATCGGATTCAATTTGATTTCCGTCGTCTGCCATCTTTCTTTCTCCAGCACCGATAGACAAGGACATCATGCAGTAGAATGGATAGATTGTAGGTGGCATATTTTATCAGGAGCATTGATGGCTGGTGGTTGAACCTTCCAATCAAAATTTTCCACCTCGCTTTTCCTCTTCTCTTTCTTCTCTCCGATCAAATCTATAAATATAGGGAGCATGATGGCTCATTGTAAAGGGTGGTTGTTCATTCTTCTTCTCTCTTGTCCCCCTCTCTCTCTTCTTCCTTCAGGGTAGAATGTGGAGTCTAAGCCTCCTCCTCTTGGCTTTGTAATGGAATTTTATTTCCTCCTTCCTAACTAATGATATGGTGAACTGTGTAAACTTTTGGAGCAATAAGAATTTGTTTCATGATGCATTTTATCCATCATTTGGCTCATTTTACTATCTCTTCTTAACTCTCATCATTGTGCAGGGTATACTATGCATATCTATGATGTCCATTTTATAGGTTCTTAAGAGTGAGCCACATTTAATGGGTTTTGAAATGGTGTTACTGTGTGAACTCTATCTTTGGTCTATGGTGCATCTATTTCCACCCTCTTCCTTTGCTCACCTCTCTCCACTTTAGGTCAGTTTGGGTTTGTGATCAGCCAGTTCCCTTTTTTTTGGTGCTATCACCTCTATAGTGTAGGATTTCTTTATTTTTTCTCTCTCTCCCTCTCACTCTCTCTCTCTATCTCTCTCTCTGACTCCTTTGGTCCCTTAGAAAGGTTAGACTATGAGTAGGTTAGCTGCATTTCCTGTCCTTAGAAGTAGTTTAGTGGCAGATAGATTAGGAAGTAGGAACTGGCCTTCTCTAGAGGGCCATCTCAAGTCCGCAAGTCCCATAGCTAGAGAGATGGTCTAATGTTTTGCAATCACACCAAATGTAATTCCCACAGCTTGGGGGAATGATCCAATGTTATGCAAACTCAGACCAATGACCCCTGCCGTAGAAAAGTAGATCCATAACTCATTTGATGGTGCTGTGATTTTTCACTAACAGTTTTGACAGGCCCATGTGGGACAGGTCTGAAGCACCTTACCACTTTATCTTAGTAGTTTGGTGTGTTCCTATTCAGGCTTAGCCTTTTGAGGCACATGCAAAGCACATATGGCGACTCCATCTAGTCAATAACCCGTCTCTGAAGTTACAGACCTTCTCCCATCCATTTCCACTCATTTCATCCATTTCCATTCTTTCCATCATTTTAATTTTCTCCCAATCCATGAAGTTGTGTAATCATGACTTCATTCCCCTTCATGGAATTCACACCTACAGTAGTGCAGTCTACCTCCAATGTATTTCAAAACTCCTCCATATCAGCATTATGATCAGATCCAGGACCATTATGCTTACCCATATGAGCAGGGTCAAAACCAGTTTGGCTATGAAGCTTATCAAGAACAAGGGGATGCATATAATGGTGACACAGCTACATGTAGATAGATGCTGGTTCACATGGAGAAGATTCAAAAATGGAGGCATGGCATGGTGCAGTCAAGGGCTACAGCACATAATGAAGGCATTCAGGATTGGTGTCAGGGCACCTTGTCCATGGGGAGGCCCTTTTCCAAGACATTATAACCCTTAAGAGAAGATTGAATTCATGGTTGAAGTGCTTCCTCAACTTGCACAGTGGATTGAGGATATTGAGGCATATGAGATTTGGTTCATGAGACAACCTTGTCAATGGGTAAAGTCAATCACCAGCTTCCTAATTTTTTCTCTCTTCCTCAAACTCATTATCATTTCAGCAATTTTAAGAGTCAAGCCCCTCACTTGCTGCCCCAAGTGTTAATTTCTCTTCTCCATCTCCTAGTCTTACATCCCATCTCATTTCTTCTTCCCTTGACTCCCTTCCAAGTAGTCATTCCCTCCTTCCACAAGAAACAATGTTTACACTTCCCTCACCACCAAAACAATTGCAAAGCTGTTGAAACCCCATCCACCACTTCTCTTGCCTTCCCAATTCCATGTTGGGAAGAGACTCCAAAATCCAGTCAAGGAGAACAACAAGAAGAGGAACCCAACAGAGAAGAAATGATAGAAGATCTGAAGCAGTTGGGCTGTCCTAGATTTGGGTTTACAAAGATTCCCTTGCATGGTTAAACCAATGGAGGAGGTCAAGGTTCAAGAGCCAGTGGTGGAAGGCTTTGCAGCAGAAGAAGAACAAGAACAAGAAGGAGAAGATCAGTAATCTATTTTCTCTGAAAATGTCCATAATGAAAGTTTTTTTTGAAGAGGACTGTTGATCTATTCAAGAGTTAGCACAATGGAAGAAGAACAATCATCTCCAAGTCTTTAAAGAGGAGCTCCAAGTGTGTAAAGGCCATAGAAAGAACCTTCAGTTCTTCCTCCCATTTCATCCCTTTCAAGCTCTAATTTCGAAGAAGAGTTTGATCTTTCAAACTTCATGTTTGAAGATGAAGGGAACCATGGTGAGAAAGTTGTAGATCAGGAGGACACCATGCAAGAGGCCGAAGCACATGCATAATAGGACAACAAGGAGGTTGATTACCTGTTTGACTTGGAAGGAATTTAGATTTGATGGAGTATTAGGATACCCAGGGTGGAGATTAGTGAGAATTTTCTATATCCATCACGGTTTTCTTTAAGCACATGTAGCCTGCTTCCATGGAGGATAACATTCAAGGAAACATGATTGCAGTTTGCATAACATGCCTTGTCTGGAACCAATGTTGGAAGATAGTGATCTTCCAAATGTCTTCACCTATAGAAGGAAGGGAAAATTTTAGTATGAGGCTTTGTATATCATCCCTCTTAACATCATTTTCCAGGAAATGCTCAGCAAGAAGATCTCCATTACTTGGAGTTAAATATCAACCAGTGGGATACAATTCAAAGGATTGATACCTTGCCCAACCCAAATACTTGGCTTCATTGGAGCCAAGGGAGAATCCATGTGTACCAGTCATGCTTATACTTTCACATTCTTTATGTTGATTTTAAGAATCACAATTGTCTTTATCATCTCTCTTATATATTAGATGCTACTTAAGTTCTTGGATGAGGTAGGTTGAATTCCTAAAACCTAGTATCAGAGCTTGGTAGGATATTTGAAAGTAAATATTTAAGAGGTCTAGGCTGAAATATATGATAATCTTGCAAAAAATACCAAATAGCCATATTGGACGTGTCTAAGATAGAGATTGAAAAGTTCAATTTTCAAGAAAAAGCTAATCTATGGAATGCACAATATGGAGGATATCTTGATTGAAAAATATTACTCAAGTTCGTTAGTGTCACATACCATACTTATAGAGTTAAATTAAGAAAAATAAGACAAGATTGATAGAAAGCATACAATATTTATCCAAATGTGTCTATGACATTCAATGTTATTGAATGCATCTGATAAAAATAATGTACAAGGGATTATGGATAAGTTGGCACATTGTACCTGGGCTAAATTTCAATAAACAAATTTATTCTCTACAAAGGAAGATGTCATTCCTTGGGAATGAAATATCAACAGAGAGACCCATAGTTGGTTATAGAGAACCTCGACATGGTATCAATACTTTGAAACTAAATTAGTTTCGAATATCCCATAGATATTAAAAAGGATGATAAAGATAAGTTTATTAACACTTTTATACTCTTTTCCAGAACTCATCTGGGATAAATTATTGATGACAATCACTAATACTCCATCTAAGCTAAAGAAGGTGAGATTGTTGCATCCTTTTTATTATTCAAGCTCAAGTTGAGAAAAAAATAATACAAAGATCACCAGGCTAATGCATTACATGGACATCCATGCCCAATGGATAGGAACAAGGAAAGTGAAGTTTTTATCTAGTAGGCATGAGAAGTCTAGCGACAGTTGCCTAAGACTATCCTAGATACCCTCTTTAAAAAAATAAGGTGGAACATGATAAAAAACCTAAGGGTTGAAATTGTCATCCTTAGGTGATACATGATCCAATGATGAAGATGGTTATGTGTGCTTGGAAGCTCAAGGAAAAGTGTGCATGTATGCAATCAAGCATGGCTGATCAAATCTAGTGCATCTACTACATGACCTCTCTTAGAGAATGGTTTTATGAATATGAGAGAAATGATGGAAGTAATCATATTTTTTTGAGATGATTCAAATCACTAGATTGTGGGTTGAGGAATGGTTAACTTAGGCCACAACTTCCAGAGATGGGAGCATCAAGAAACTCCTTGGAGTTTTACTTCTAAATAATTTAGTCAGGGACTGTCACCAAGATGTGCGATGTTCGAGTACAAGTGTCATTCAAAAATGATGGCTATAAAATGGTGTGTGGAGTGAAGGTACTAGTACAAACCATAATTTACACTATTTAATAGTTTTAAATACCAAATGATGATTATAATGATCTCCGACTATAAACATCAAAAATTTGTTTCAAATTGATCTAAGAAAACTCACATAGAAGCACACATTTTCAACACAATTTTACTTGTTTTCCCCAAAGGGATTAGTTCTTTCTAGTGTGCTACTTTGACCACCATGAAGACAATTTTTTCTCTTTTCAACTAAGTTATTTCCACCCAATTTTACCACTTGTAACATGGCACCACCTAGAGGGTTTTTTCCCATGCCATAGTGGTTCATTTTTCCGCGCATGACGGTTCTATTTCACATGTCCATAAAGGTTTCATTTCTGACCATAGTAGTAACATTTTTACCTAGCAATGGTTTTGTCTACCAGTTCAGCAGTGCCTTCGTAACCACATACTACTAAATCAATTACTTTTCACCCTTGATATTGTGCATGATTTTTTGTTCTAATTTTTAATCACAGTGCAAGCATTTTCCTTATTTCTAACTTAGTTAACCCCTGAAAAGCTCACTCCCACTTAATCTAATCTTGAGAGTCCTACGGAATCATTTTTTTGTCATCTCCAGTGCAATATCAATGGATTGATTGAAGAGTGGGTTCTCTTAAAATAAAAGTTATGTGATCATTTCCATCCATAGTAGAATTTTTGAGCTTTTATAGAGAATAGAGCTACAGATGCCATTTTAATCCAAAGAGTGAGAAATCAATCACAAGGGACATTGTTTACCATACAAAGAACCCCTAAAGACCTTGTTTTTTGCTACCCATTGAAAAAGAGGATACAAAGTGTTTCAAACTAGTATTCTAAGCTACATAAACGAGCCAAAGATATTTTGTTATTCTACTTTCACTATACATATAGCTTCCAATATCTCCTTGTTCCACCACCACCACCACATCGATCACATTAAACATCTATTGAAGTAGTTATATTATTTAAAATCACTAAATCTATCTAGGTGGATGTAGGGAAGATAGTTGTGTACACCTATATAGCCCCTCCCCTATAGATGGAGGTGGGCCCCTTGGATAAAAAAACAAAGAATAATTCCCCTTCTTGATTTCTATTTGTATATAGGATGAATGGAAGGACATATATATAGAGGGGGCCCCAACTCGATAGATGGGGATGACTCCAAATATATTGATATTTGTATTATATTCTATATGTGGAAAGAGGTTATGATTGCATTTACTTATTGTATTTAACATAATTTTTTTTTTCAGTTCTATTTGGAATATTAATGAAAAGGAAAGAAAAATCAAGTTAGATTAGATCCAATTATGAATTTTAAATTGTTTTAGCTTAGGGGTTTGAAATTCCCTTGAGTTGGAATCTTCCCATCCTTGGGATTAGTTTCCAAATTTGTCTTTCTTTGTCATTAACCTATTTATAGGGTTTGTAGCCTATATTTTACCACCAACAACCCAAGGCACGCTGACACATCACTCAACCTGAACTGGGCACTCACTCGAAGTGTGCAAGGGTACTAGGTTCCTCTTTTATGTTAGGTTGTTCCAAAAGTTAGCATAATTATATATAAAAATTCTAGATCCATAACAAACAACCAATTATTTTGCAGTGCATAAACTAGATTCAAATTTTAACCATTAACATGAACAATCAAACAAGAATCAAGATTAACTTTACCATATACAAAACATTCACATATGTGTCTACAATCAATATCCAGCCACAAAGATTCAATATTAAATACTGCAAAATGCCGAAGCTTCATACATCCATAGTATAATCACCATAGTCATGCGTGCTCATAAACTTGCAACATAACACTAAAAATATTCGGTCTTTCTAAACCGTTGTTGGCATATGGATTTTCATACATACAAATGACATGCAACAATGTGGGAATGAAGCCCCTTCTCAATGAAGCTGAGGCTACCTTTATTGAAAACTAAAACTATATTTACACATGTACATTCAAAATTATATGTGGGGGGCTTTGGAACATCAGTGGAAAGAAAAGTGAATGAGGGATATGGAATGGAATGAAGGAAAGGAATGAATGGAAGGACCTGTTATCCAAAATAAGCCCCTTGCTTATTTTTGGCTAACTCCAAAATTCATTCCTCCCAGGGTAATTTTGATAACCTCAGTCAGAATTTTTTAGGCACTTAGCAAACCTTCTAGATTCAATGGCACCATTGGATCAGAGTTTTTTGGGGTCCCCCTCAACTTTCATGAAAGGTAAAGTTTTCCTCCTAACTCCATTTATTTTTGAAGTTATGGCTCAACGGAGTTTTTGTGGAAATGCAAAAATTTTCCCAATTGTGTTAAAAAGCCTGAGAGCCAATAAGATGAAGGCTAATTCCAGTCCAGGTAGTCCTGCGGGAAGTTGGGACATTGGGAGGGCGGAGGTAAACTTGGAATTTTTAGCCGAAAGTGTTTGAAAAAAGTTTTAAAAGGATCTTTTTTCACCCTGAGGGACCTACCGACGAATAAGTACGTGCTGGGACGCGGTCGGCCGGTTTGGAGGGAAGATCGGAAAATTTAACTAAGTGTTGGCACCATGGAAAAATCTCCCAGGAAAGGTCTGGCACCCAATCACATTGCAGCCAAATGTGTCCCAAGAGCGACGCGAATGTCGGGATTCCACCGAAGGAAGATAATTTTTCCCAAAGGACATAGCGCAAAGAGAAGTTTTCACGCGAAAAGCCGAATGAGCCAAGCAACGAATGGAAACCCGCCACGTGTCTTCAACCGGTGGAGCGCGGGGAAAAAATTGGAAGATTTTCCCAAAGCAAAATCAAAGAAAAATTTCAAAGGAAAAGCTCGCCCCCCAAAATGTGAGCCAATGGGATCGTGCCACGTGTCTAGTGGTGGCAAAAAATGCAAGACAGGCCCGCAGGGAATCAAATCTCGGCACGTGTCTTCAGGCCTCGTGTCAATGCGGGAAAATTTTGCCAATGTGTCCAAGTCAGGAAAATATGGTCAAAGTGACGAAACAGACAGAAAAAATCCCGCAGCAAATCACATCATGCCACGTGTCACTCGGGTCATCCAGCGCGGCAGAGAATTTTTAGAAAATTTTCCCAAAGTGCCAAAACGATGGACCAAATTTTCGAAGACAGGAAGTGAGCCTCAGGCCCGAGCCAATGGAATCATGCCATGTGGCACCAGTGGAACGAAATTAAGGAAGGGCCCATAGAGAATTTTTGGGGAAAGGATGAGCCCCGGATGAATGTGACATGTGTCATCCAAGTGGAAGAGCACGGAAAAATTTCAAATCTTCGGCCCGCCAACCCGTTTTGGTCCTGTTTTTGCCCTAAATCTTCATATCGCCATAACTTTTGATCTAGAGCTCAGATTTTCATGTTCTTTATATCAATGGAAATTTGGTGAAATTCTATACACAATTATAGGGTCAATCTTGCATTTTAGTTCAATTTGGAGAGAGAAAATCAAGAAACATCTCTGGCACGTGGTAATGGCTAGAACTGACCTTTTAACAACCAGTTTTAATGCGAAATGGGTCGCATTCTTCTCCAACACGGCCAAAAATGTCAGGGCATGGGTCTATAAGGATGCCCATGCTGTTAATACATCTACATTCAATGAGGAATGGCTCCCACATTTTTTCACATTTTCTCTCTCCTGGGCTCGACCCATGCATTGTAAAAAGCCAGATTTGGCTCATTTTTAAAGGGTTGTTCATCTCTTCGGCTCTGCTCTCTCTTATTTTCTTCCCCAAGGTTGAAAATGGAGTTTGAACCTACTCCCCTGCTTTGTAATGGCGTTTTTGCCTTTTACCATTAAAATGATGTTCTGTGTAAACTTCTGAAGCAACAAAAACATGTTTCGTGATGCATCTGTCCATCCTTGCTCGTTCTTTGCTTGTCTTTCTTCTTACCTCTCTTCATTGAAAGTATTTGTGCATGTTTTAATACTCATTACAGGTTTGGAGCTGTGTTCATGGAGTTTTTGGGACATTTTCTGTGTGAAATCTATCCTTGGGCCTGTGATGCATCTGTCCATCCTTCCCATTGCTCACCTCTCTTTGTTCCATGGCAGTTTTGATAGATGTTCAACATTTTCCTTCTCTGGTGTATCACCGTTTTAGTGTAGGCTCTGTTTTTTCCTTTTCTCTCTCTCTCTGTCTCCTTGGCATGGTTAGATTTGGATTATATTAGCTTGCCCACACTAGAATAGCTTGTGGCAGGTAGTTTAGGAATAGGAACCAGCCTTCTCTGGAGATTCCTTTCTCATTTTTACAAGTCCCACACTTGGAGAAAGGATTCCATGTTGTGCAATCACACTGGATGCTAGTATGATCAAACTAAAAATCTGATCAACATCCAGGGGTGCTGTGATTCTACACTAACAGTTCTGGCACACCGGGTGGGAGCTTAGAGGTCTTCCACTTCATCTTTTACAGGTTGGTGTGTTCCTGTGAATATTTCAGCCTTTGGAGGCACTTGCAAACACATATGGCGACTCCATCTGATCAGCAACCCATTTTCTGAAGTTGCAGACCCATTTTCCATCCATTTCCATCCATATTTATTTCCATCTCTTTCATTCTTTTCCATTCCATGAAGTTGTGCAATCATGACTTCATTTCCATCATGGAACTCACATTTACAACAACAACAATGTTTCCCACCTCCAACATGTTTTTTAAATCCTCCAAATCAGCATTTTAAACAAATTCAAAATCAGCATGCATACCCATATGAGTAGCAATGCCAAAATCATTTTGGCTATGGAGCTTTCCAAGAGCAAGAGTATGCATATAATGAAGACAATCAGATGCAAGATGTTGGTCTGTTGGAGAAAATCCAAAAGATGGAGGTAAAGATGGTGTAGTCTAGAGCAACAGCTCAAATGAGAGCTTTCAGAATTGGTTGCAGGACTCCTTGTCCATGGGGAGGCCCTTTTCCAAGACACTTCAGCCCTCAGGAGAAGCTGGAACTTCATGATGAAGATGCTGCCCCAACTTACACAATGGATAGCAGAAATAGAGGCCTATACACTTGTTGTTGAACAACCTTGTCAATGGGTAAGTTCTACACCATCATTTGGTTTTTCTCTTCCCATTACTCAAGCAGCACCATCTCATTTGGAATTGCAAATTCTAAACTCCCCATCTGCTGTCCCAAATGTTGATCCCATGTCTCCACCTCTCAGTCTTCCACCACACCTCAATTCTTCTTTCCTTTTTCCTTCCAAACAGTCATCCCCCTCCACAAGAGCTAAAAGAAATACGCTCTCACCCCCAAAGAAACAAGAGGTTTCACCTCCTCTACCACCAACAAAAAATTGCCAAATCAATTGAGTTACAACCCATCCCTCCTCTTGCATTCCCAATTCCATGTGGGGAAGAAGAAATTGCAAAAATCGGCCATGAAGGATAGCAAGAAGAGGAGCCCAACAGAAAAGAAATGACAGACAACTTGAGGGTCTGGGCTGCCAAATTTGGGATGACAAAGATCCCCTTGATGGTTAAATCTACAGAAGAGGCTGAGGTTGAACAAATGGTGGTTAAGACTGATTTTTTGGTAGCAGAAGAAGAGCAAAAAGGAGAAGCTACTCCAGATCGAGCAGAAGAAGAGCACATTCTAGTTGTGGAGGAGAAAATTACAGATCCAAGGGCTTTGAGCACAAAGCAGGCTACAGGAGAACCTTCAGTTCTTCTTTCTACTTCACCTCTCTCAAGCTCTAGTACTGAAGAGGAGTTTGATCTCTCAAACTCAATGTTGGAGGGTGAAAGAAACCATGGTGGTCAAGTTACAGATCAAGAAGACACCATGGAGGAAGTGGAGCATTTGCAGTAGGACAGCCATGAGGCAGTTTATCTGTCAGATTTGGAGGACTGTTTTGATGGAGAAGAGCCGGTTGAGTTTCCACCATTCTCTCCTTCGTCATCCACATTCCAAACACTTGAGTATGCTGTCATGAAGGAGAACATTCATTTGCAGCAACCTGCATCTTATAACAGCTCTTTGGAACCAAGATTGGAAGATTTTAATCTTTCATGTCCTTCATTGGAGGAAGAAAAAAAAAGGGCACAAAGATTCTACCATTGCTTCCACACCATCCATTCAAGAAGGTCTACAAGAAGACTCTATTTTTGGAGTTGAAAATCAGAGCTATGGGCATATCAAACGGACCAAACCTTGCCCAATCAGGTATTTGGCTTCATTGGAGCTAAAGGAGAAGTCACAACCAGTCATGCTTGCTTCTGAGCATGAGGGTGAGCTACAAAGTACCAAGGATCAACTATCATACCTCTTCAATCCAAATTCAGAGCAACTAAAAGAGGTATTGAATTTGCCTTCAACTGATACCTTGATGATTTGGGTGGAAGACCAGCTTTTTGTTGATTTTCCATCCATCCAATCAACCATGTTCAATGCCAAATCAATTGCATGGCTGCCACTTTTGAGAAAGGGAAGCTATTTCTCACAACCAATTGCAGGGTTTGTTTAGCTTGCCTTTCCTTTGCTTCTAGTTAGAGTAGAGTAGGTAGGTAGGTTTGATTTTAGTAGAAGAAGTGCTTGTGCACACTCTGCATGTTCCATTTCGAGCGTGTATGATTTTCAATTTTGTACATAGTTTTTGTGGTGTTGGTTTTTCTCTTGCACAGTCCATTTCAGTGGCATTTTGGTGAGAAAGACTCCATTTCAGTGGGTTTCCAAGTGGCTCAGAGAGGAGGTTTTCAAAGTTCAGATTAGTTTCCAGGTTATAACTCATGACTCCATGCCCAATGGATGCTTCAAGCAACTGGTAACTTGATCCAGTAGGCAGATGACCCCCCCTCTGAGTCGCCAAATTGTTATCCAAAATTCACCCCCATGGTAATTTTGATAACATACATAAGATTATTCAGTCCCGAGCAAGTAGATTGATTCAAGGCCCAAAATCATGTTTTTTGGGGCCCCTCAGCTTCTTTCTAACTCTCCCATCCAAGAAGAAAACCCAACGGGTTAGAAAAGGTGAAAAAATTGTAGAAAACCAAGCTTGGGGCCGAAAAAATGAAGAAAATCGGCTAAGTCCTAAGTCCTAGTCTAGGCGGTCTGCGGGACAGTTGGGACGTCGAGATGCGTGGGGTGTGAAAAGCCGAAATCGGCCGAAAGAGGGAAAAAAAATCCTAAGTCTTGTTTCGCTCGGTTTTGGACAGTTGGGACAAAAGTACGCGCAGGACGCGGATCGGCCGGTTTCGTACAAGTCGGTCCATTTCAGGCGGTTCGGGGATATTTTTCCCAGATGGTCTGGGACATCTGGGCCAAAAGTACGTAGAGGATGTGAACTTGTTGATTCAGCCAAAACAAGAGACTTTCATTCGGGACATTTGGGCCAAAGGTACGCGTGGGACGCGAAAAGCTGAAAGAGCCGAGAGTGAATGGAATCTCGCCACGTGTCTTCACCTCAAACAGGAACAAGAAAGCCCAAATCAGCCGAAGCAGGAGATTTTCATTTGGGACATCTGGGCCAAAGGTACGCGAGGGATACGTGGGACGTGAAAAGCTGAAAGAGCTACCAACGAATCTAATCTCGCCACGTGTCTTCACCTCATCGGCCCCCAGCGGGGAAAATTTTGAAATTTTTTACAAAGGAAAAAAACAAAAGGGAAATGGTCAGGAAGGGCCTGCATCCAATGAAATCATGCCATGTGGAACTTGAGTGGTGGAGCGTGGGGGAGAAATGGGAAAATTTTCCCAAAGTGAAAAATACCAAATTTTCGAAGGACAAAGTGCGCACCTCAGGCCTGAGCCAATAAAATAATGCCACGTGTCCAAGTGGCAAGAAATTAAGGAAGGGCCCAAAATAAATTTTCAAAGGATGATCCCATGGATGAATCAGAGCCCAACACGTGTCATCCAAGTGGCGGAGCGCGGGAAATATTTCAAATATTTTCCCGTTGATCCGTTTTGGTCGTGTTCCGTGCCCTAAATCTTCAGATCACCATATCTTTCGATCCGGAGCTCGGATTTCCACGTTCTTTATATCAACGGAAAGCTTGTGAGATGCTCTACATGATTCTAGGATCAATCTCGCAGTTTTGGTGTCAGTCTAAAGAGAGAAAATGGAGAAACGGCGCTGAGCGTGTGATAATGGCTAGAAGCTGACCTTTCAACAACCTGTTTTAATTTGCTAATGGGTCGCACTCTTCTTCTGCACGGCCAGAAGTGACATTTGAGCAGCCCAGTTAATACAAATGGGTCGCATTCTCCTCAAAATCGCTCAAAGTGACAGGGTATGGGTTTGACAAAGATCCCCATGCTGATTTAATACATCTGCAGTCAATGAGGGATGGGCTTGCACAATTTTTTCACGCTTTCTGTCCCCTGGGCTTCGACCCATGCATATTGTAAAAAGCCAGATTTGGCTCATTTTTAGAAGGTTGTTCATTCTTTTCATGCTCTGCCTCTCCCTTATTTTCTTCTGTAGGGTTAAAAATGGAGTCAGAACCTCCTCCCCTTGCTCTGTAATGGCGTTTTTGCCTCTTACCATTAATGGAATGATGTTCTGTGCAGACTTCTGAAGCAACAAAAAGACGTGTTTTGTGATGCATCTGTCCATCCTTGCTCATTCTTTGCTTGTCTTTCTTCTTGCCTCTTTTCATTGAAAGTATTTGTGCATGTTTTAATACTCATTACAGGTTTGGAGCTGTGTTCATGGAGTTTTGGGACATTTTCTGTGTGAAATCTATCCTTGGGCCTATGATGCATCTGTCCATCCTTCCCATTGCTTACCTCTCCTTGTTCCATGACAGTTTTGATAGATGTTCAACATTTTCCTTCTCTGGTGTATCACTGTTTTAGTGTAGGCTCTGTTTTTCCCTTCTCTCTCTCTCGATGTCTCCTTGGCATGGTTAGATTAGGATTAGATTAGCTTGCCTGCACTGGAATAGCTTGTGGTAGGTAGTTTAGGAATAGGAACCAGCCTTCTCTGGAGATTCCTTTCTCATTTCTGCAAGTCCCACACTTGGAGAAAGGATTCCATGTTATGCAATCACACTGGATGCTAGTATGATCAAACTAGAAATTGATCAACATCCAGGGGTGCTGTGATTCTGCACTAACAGTTATATTAGGATAGATTAGGTTTTTCTTGCACTGGAGTAGCTTGTGGTAGGCAGATTAGGAAATAGGAACCTACCTTCTTTGGAGGTCCATCTCAGGTTTACAAGTCCCACAGCTTGAGATATGGTCCAATGTTTTGCAATCATGCCAAATACACCACTCACACTCAGGCTATTTGGGGGTGTTGTGATTCTACACTAATAGTTACTTCTATTACAAGTGTTGAATGTGAATTTACTAATGATTTTTCTTCTCCTTCTGAAGTTTTTACTCATGAAGATTCTACATCTCCCACTAGCACACATCATATCATATCTTCTTAGTCCACTTCTACCATTTCCATGTATCCTTTATGATCCTCTCTACCTCTTCCACCTCCTCCTTCCTCATCCGACATTTTTTCTCATGATGATTATAATTATAATCCTAGTATACCTCTTATTATTTCTTCTGATTCTACATCTAGAATTCCCACAGAGCCTCTAGGTTCTTCTTCACCTCCTTCTCATCCTTCTAAATTTGCTTCTTCTTCTCACATTCCCATTATAACTCACAATGGAAATATTAAACCTCTTAATATAGCTCTTACTTCACATACCATTCCATCATATGATATTTTATCTCCCATGCATGTTGTTAGCACCTTGCAATCTCAATTTCATACACTCACTCTTAAAATTAAATCTTACTATGCTTCGATTGACAATAATTCTTTACATGGCAATCATATTTCTAAAAAGATTCACAATTCACCTTTTCCAAAAGACTTCATCATGCCTAATTTCTCATGTTTTTATGGTACTGGAAATCCTTATTTACATCTTAAGCATTATCGATCATACATGTCTACTTATTATAATGATCACTTGTTACTTAAAGAATGTTGGCATAGTCTTGTTGATCGTGCTCTCCAATGTTACACTCATTTTCCTTATGGCTCCATTAGTACTTATTATGATATGGAGGATGTTTTACTTAGATATTTTATTTCTAAAAATTGTCCTAAGGTTACATATGAATTCTTTCCTTCATTCCATCAAGGAAAAAAAGAAGAAATTATTGATTATATTTTACACTTTAATTCTTGTATGCATCAGTTACTATTCTAACCTATTGATTTAGAACAGTTTATTTCTCTTTTGTCATGGCTTGATTCCTACATTGAAAGAAAATTTATTATATGGTACATGTGAAACTTTTATCGTGTTATGCTATATGTTCAAATATTTATAACAAGATTTAATTTTTGCACATTTTATATCACCCCCTTCTACTTATTTTCATATTTCTTATACTACTAACTTTCCTATTCCATCCATTCAACTCCTTCCACGGTCACCATATCCCCCTCCACATAAGGGTTATTATTATCCTCAACCACATTGGCATATAATTAAGTCTTCTCCACCTTCTTCTACTCATGAACCGTTGTAATTAAAACATAATTCAAAACCTCATGATGTCTTACATTATTTATAAAACAATCTCTTAATCCACTGACCTTCTACTGAGCATCATCCACCTCACCACTTGCAATGCCAGCGTGACTACCATTTATACAATTTCCACTACATCAATGACCATTGTCATAATGAGTGTTATGCTCTCCATGATTTCCTGCAACAATTAGAATACAAAGGTGCCATTGTTGTCCTCTCACCCTTTTGTGAGAGCTCTCTTTCTCCTATTCCACACACGTTTTTTTCCAGCCCTCTTCATTTATCCCCTTCCCCTCCATCTAAAGTTGTCATTTTTTCACCTCCTAAGGTTATCATCCATTTGTGTTCACCATCAGATCCACTTCTAGTTATATCATCTTATTCTTAAAAATTTTCCACACTACCTTATGGGCATCGTAAGCCTCTTGTTTCCACACTTCCTCCCACCACACATTCTATCCTTCATCCCATTGTATCTAGAATCATATTTGGTATGTTTTCTCACACAATTTATACTTCACACACTCCATCCATGCCTTATAGGCCTCTTAATTCCTACTAAATGACATCTAATTTCTATTTCATTACCCTAACACCTAATATGCACTATCGTGTTATTGTTCACACTTGATTGTTGAGGGAATACTACATCAATGATCCTATCCTTTCATAACTCATGTGTTTTGATTCATGTCATATATTTTATAACATTTATTTTTGAACGTGAAAAACCTATTTCCCAATGATGTAATCTTGTTCTATGATTCATTTTTGACTGTTGAGGGGTAATTTATAAATGAACTCCTCAATCTACAATGATCTATAACCTATCTACTTAGGAAATTGTTCACAAAACAATAATTATATTTTTGTTCTACTTTCAAATGGAAAATGACAATTGAGCTAGTGATTGAATTGTTTATGCCTTAGAATGGAAATTTGTAAAGAGAAATGAATTAACACACACACACACACACACACACACATACGCCAAGGATTTTTATCCTAGAAATCTCTAGAGTAGGAAAACAAGCTAGGAAGGGAAACCAAATCTTTATTCCCTTGATAATTTAATGGCCAATTCAAATCATCAGAGACACAGACTTTATAATAAGTGAGAAAGGAAATTGAAAATGTCTCACACTTCCTCCCAACTACTTGACTACTCTATTCTCAAACTCTTTCTTCTACAATCTCAATTCTAGCACTATAGAAAACTTGCACTTACTCCCATGAAGTCTCTTACTTTCGATAATCAAAAATATCCTTCCTATATGTATTTATAGACTTTCTCATGTCTTCATGTGCATTGCAGGATGAGAAAGGTCATGGAGGAGAAGAGACATGGACAACCTTTCCAATTCTGGGACTGTTCATTTTGAATTTTATTTTCTGTCTGAAAGTGATAGAAATTTCACCCAATGCAGATCGACAATCATAGGACCTCCGCCATGGCTGGATAGGGGTGACAAGACCACTACCTTAGTTGGGCAATGGTTCTATAACCGTCACTCTGCATAGAGCAGTGAATTTTTTAATATATAGACAAAACCTTTGTTTCTTCATTTTCCTTCTTTGTTGTTGGCTAATTTGATGAAGTAGAGTCATTTTGGATCCCTATGGATCATACAACTAGGGGAAATCATCTTCTTCACCATTCATTACCATCACACACAATTACAACTATTATTTCACATCTCAACATTATTCACTTATCATGACATCCATACATGCCTACTTATTACCACCATTTTTATCCATTCTTTCATTATACCAATGCCAACGCATAGTTATTATATTGATTTTTTTCATTATCTACTTGATATTACATCACATCCATCTATTTCTATTCATCAGATACTATGCTCTTCATTCTCATTCACATACAATTACTTTTCTAATCATTGTTTATCTATTTCTTTGCACATCATCATACATTGCAAATCAAAACAACCATTTCAAAAATACATATTAAACAAAAATGCAAGCAACATATCATCATCATCACATAGTGAACAATACATGTCCACAATAAATTCCACATCAATACATATCAATATGAATATCTATCTCATCAAAACTCACAAGTTTCAAAATACAAGAGTTGTGGGAAATCCATCATACATCAATACAACATATAAAATACATCACACATCATCTTTTTTATCACTATATATAATAACGAGAGTTCTAGAACTAGAATATTTATGCCTCCATCTATACCACATGTCTTTTCCTCTATATCTATCCAACTGACACTCCAATATATCTATCTCGATCATGCCTACTCTATGAATCATCCCTCTAGGTCAACATGAGCTAGGGATCCTCCTCCTTTGGCTTGTCTAGCTCACCTTGTATCTGCATGAGCCTTATCATGCTCACTCAATAACAAAGTAAACATAGCTTTCACTACCACCATCCACTCAAACAAATGGGCATGCTCACTAGTAAAAACAACAACTCTCACAAGCATATAACCTCCTGCAAGCACATTTGGAGGTACGTTCTGCATGAACGTGCATATAATAAAATCTATAAGAATTTAACACTACATTATCTACTACACATATAACACTACGTTATCTAATACAAATTCTATATAAAATTAACAAATGAAAAAAAACAATACTTACACTCTACCAATGTCAATGTTCTTACCCCTTTAATCCTCCTACTGTCATCCCACAATTTTCTTACCCCTCTAATCCTCCTACTATCATTCCACCTACCACATATATAACAACTAAAAATAGTAATATTCATTGGTGTGCTTCTTACAACTCATTATATGCCTCGGTACACCCCACATAATCTACATGTATCAGCTGTATGGCCACATCTTCCTCATCTAGACCAGGATGCACTTATTGTGCCCATGAAGGTCTTGCAACTCTAGTAGATCTCAACCATACATATGGCTCTCAGGGAACATCCTGATCCATACAAAACTTCCTAGATACATGCTCAGCCTGAAATAACTCAGTCACCTCTATACAATGGTCCTCTAACCACAAGGTGCACCGAATGCATCGTAACTCTAAACCACCCTCTACTACCACTGTTGATGCTATAATAACTATAATAAACTTCTGCAACAGTGGAAAAATAGATCTCAATCCAATATATAAACGTATATGAGTCTCTTCTTATACTCGTACACTAGTAAAATAATTCCTCGCTGGCATCATCTACCTCTGATGATCTAATATACTCATAACCTATACCCTCTCTCCTACAATTGGTAACCATAATATCCGATACACATACTCCAGAGTCATTGCTATCTCACTAATAGGCAACCAAAATGTATATGTATTGGCACAGCATCTCTCACACAATGCAGTCAACATAGGAGTATTATAGGGTAACTCCTCTAATCTCGCAATGTGCCATATTTCGGCACAGTATAGTATATCTCACTCTACATCTCATAACCACAATGTCAACAACATTCTCAAATGACTACCCACACATAACTCTCTCGAGTGTATATACCTCTACACAACACAAACAATAACACAATTATTCCATTAGTACACTATATATACTTTCAAAAATCATTAATCATAGCATCAAACTATTCAAAATATTAGCATTTCACAACACATTACCCAAACCATGCTTTGGGATGCCATCACCTAGGAGTAGGTCATGGGCTCCCAGAATCATGTCACTAGCCCCTCCAACTGAGCACTAGTGGCCCCTAAGGAAGAAATTGCCTAGTCACTTCAACCTAGATCAAGAATGAAAATAAATAAATAAATTCAAATTTTACAAAAATCGAAAAAAATAAGCATAGTTGATAATATTTTCAAAAAATAATTATACTTACCAACTCATCGGTCATCTGCAATGCCAAAAAAGAATTCTTCACTCTCAAATTTCATAAACCTCGTTGCTCTAACAAGTGCCATCCACACATCTCAAAGCTCCAATTTTCACTTGAATACGGTACACATGAAATAACTATTTAGTTTTCACTATTACTATATATATCAATTCTAAATTTTCTAGATATTCTAGTTACTATTTATGGTTATTCTTCCAAATAATACATGTTGCACAATTATTTTCATATCGTGAGATCCGTAACTCCATTTGTCTCACCATTTTAAACATACAGACCATCATTTCCTGTAACATCGTACCGTACACATTTCAACATCTCATCTCCACCTCTAACACATGTACTACTTGATATATATTCACACTACGATTATACTATCCAATACTATTTGTCATTTATTATTATGAACATATTATACATTTTACTTCTAACCCACTTCTTGTTTCTATACCCCCACCCTTTTCTCGAAAAGGGGGCATACAATTGAGATTATGTTATAATACCTATCAAGTTACAATACAATCAATTAATACTCCTAGCACATTACTATCATATTTTTTCTCTAGTTCTATTCGAACAATGATATAAATAATTCTATTCAACATTCACATACTTGATACTATATCAAATATATTCTCCCTAATGTCCTAATCTAGGGGAAAAAAAAAAAAAAAAAACCACGTCACTAATATACTGAATACATCTTATTAGAAGCAATATTCTATCACTTAAAACAAATAAATCAATTGATACAATAAGAAATTCTACTATCTCTCCCTGATGGCGTAAATTGGGAGCTACATTACATTATTATCACTTGCAAATGACCTAATTTGGAAGCCACTAAATATTATTTCAATCGGAGAAAATAATTTTTAATCGAGACTAATTCGAAGATAAATCAAAACAAAATTTTGTCTCTATCTCTCTGTAGTGGCTAGACCTTTTGGGGATGTATTCATATATGGAGAGAAAAACTAGACCTCTCTCCCTAACACTCTTCCTCTAGTGGGAGGACTAAAAAATATTCCCATTTTCAAACAAAGAAAAATCAGGTCGGGAATCGGTCACTCCCTACCTCTTCATTCTCCATTGGAAACAAATAAAAAATCTCCAAATTCTACAAAATAATGTCAATATCTCTTAAAGTTTTGCTTACGATAGTTTTATATCTCCACTTACACCACATGAGTAAAAATGTTGATCCACGGTTCACCACATTACAAGTTCTTACATTTTACATGAACTTTCTGACATGTCTTCTCCAAAAAATTTTGCAGGTGTGTTCCTTACTTACTTTACACTACTTGAATTTCATTAAAATAACATAAGAGATGGGGAAAATTTAGACACAAAATAAAACAGATACTACTATTATACTATTCCATCAAGTATGTTGTTATATGCATTGATCTTAAGCGGGAAAAGTATTCACTGTTGACAAACTCCCTTGTCCATCCACTTGCTTTGTTTGTTTCTATTTTCTTTCTATCTCACATCTGTAATTTTCTACACCTAGTTCTTGTTAGGTTAGAGGGATCATTTTTTGTCTCTCTTTACACATCTTCCTTCATTTATCCTCAGACACCAATGCCCATTCTGAACACTAGCACCCAGGTACTCCTATCTGTTCTAGGGTAATCTGTCGTCTTTGGATTTGATTACATTTTCAACATTTATGGATGGCATTTTTATTTTTATTATCCTTATCCTAAGTTCATATTTGTCATTTCGTGTCACCAGTGTCAAAATTAAAAAAAGAGATCCGTATATGTATATATATATATATATATATATATTTACAACATATACACTATTATTCTAGCTGGCAATTTCTAAAGGGAAATATTATCTGCATACTATCACTACCATTACAAGGGACAACATTTTTTTAACGACATACATTGCATAGGAGGGGACAGTTCTCAATTCCATATCACACATTTGCATTTATGTAGCCATATCCTGATATCTTGGTGTTAATGGCACCAGGGAAACTTAGGGACATTATTACATGTAAAACCAAATAACCACATAGAGTATGGAATGTAGTGCATCATTCTTTCATAAGTTCACTTAGTTTGACCGTCAGGGTCAGTTTGACTTCATATATTACATTTTTATTCTAATTTGATGTGTTTGTGAGTTTGTGTAGGTAGATAGGGTTTGTGTTATAGGTTACAAGTACCCTTGGCTATCCAAGTGTGAATATCAGGTGATCAACAAGAAGTGATAATGAAACCCTAACAACATAGGAAAAGGACAATTCTGACCTTCTGCGTAGTCACTGGTGTCAGGTAACTTTCACTAGTTCTTAGGAACCCTTATCGAACCCCAGGTTCCCATGTATGATGTTATTCTCAGAGTATTGATTTTACAGAAAACAATTACAACATATTTGTAGCCCTATTCAACACTTTACATCAGTCAAATCAATTCCATATTGTGTGTAGAATTCAGTTAATTCATTTATCTCTTTCATTTACTTATAGTGTAACATTGTTTGAGTGCTTAACATCTATATATCTCTTGTATTTTATCATATACGTTACTCTATAATTAGATTTAATTCAAATTTTATTAAATCAATGCCAAGAAATAGCCTATATTGACATCTACCTTTTACATATTTTCCAAAAACATTTAGGAGGAAAAGCCTTAGATAGGTTTTTAATAACTTCCAAAAGGCTCAACAATTACTTTCATTGACTTTCCAATTTTTTTTGTTAAATACTTATCCTTAACCCTAGATTCTGAACTACTTATACTGGATCTTTAAAACACAAAGAAAAGGAAAAAGGAAATATCATGCATCATTTCTTCAATTATGGAGATATATCACAAGATGATTTCTTTGTTACATACCCGAAAAATAATTGGTAAGCATTTTCATAAAAAATATTAATACAAAATTATCATTCCAAATGCAAATATATTCCCTAAAAAATTCAATTAAGTAATTGAAAAAGGATCAAAAATCAAAAGGGCTCTCATTACTAAGAGATTAATTAAAGTTCTTCAAAAGATCAATCCAATAAAGAAAATCATAAAAAATTAGGATAAATAAAAAAAATATCAAAATTAAAATGTTGTAAATGGTTGGATTATTGGTACTCACCATGTTTAAAACAATGTCAAATCATCAATCAAAACAAACAGTCAACTAATCATAATATCTAGTTAAGAGAGTACTCCACGTGAAGTCAAACGAAGAAAATTTACACCTCTTGGTGATTAAGATAAATATGGAAATATATTCATAATCTAATTGTTATTGTAGCATTAAGTAAATGTAAACATTAAGTACAAAAATTAACACAAGAAAATTAAACAATAAAATGTGAAACCCTAGTTGAAAAGAGGGTAAGAATACCCTTAGTTGGTTCATAGTGAAAAATGGACTATTCCAAAGTGCTGACCAGATGAAAATAAATGGATACGCACCATATAGAGCCTTAAAAAAATGTGTGTCTGATGATCTTCCTAGACTCGGGCACCTAAAGAGGGATACGGGCACGTGCGGGCACCTGAAGAGGGATACGGGCATGTGCGGGCACCCTAGACCTATTTTTGGGTTCTTATTTCTGAGGAAATTCTCAAGAAACCTCCTTCCAGTAGTCACGAGATATTTTATGATATTTTCATTTGGTCACTATGAGGTCACACAATGATCACCGAATTCGTAAGAAACTTATAATGAAATATTGACCTATAAAACCCTCAAAGAGACATCAAATCCTAAAAAATAAATATGTAGAATGATGGGTACAACTTTCCACAACTATCACAATGGTGAAATTAAAATGGAGAATTGAACTAGAACTCATACCCAATGTAGTTCAATGTGTGTGTGTGTGTGTGTGTGTGTGTGTGTGTGTGTACGGAATCATGACGTAGGTGGTTGTTTTACATGTCAAAATTTATAGTGAGAAAATTAGCTAGATGTAAATAAATGTAATAGACATTTGCATGGGATAAAAGTAACTTCCCTCATATGAATTTTAAGCAAAATAACTAGCCCTTGTGTCCCTTGGATGGTACTAGATGGATGTAATAGAGATCTTCTATGCTTGATGGATGTAACCTTTTGTGGTGATAGATAATGCTTAGTGTTTGGTTCCCATGTTTAAATTTCATTTTTTGAATATTATAATTAACCCCGAAAATGCCAACTACCAAAACAATAAGATGATCAAATGACTATAAACGACCCAAAAAGTGTGAACAAAGTATACTGAGGTTAGGGGTGCCTAGAAGGGATGAGGGTGCCCGGCATTAGCGTTATGGCTGGACGTTGATGTGTAGGAAGATAAATTATGAGTTATAAATAAATAGACTGAGAAAGTAAGGGTACAAGGAAATAGAAAGAAAAGAAAGGTGGTCAAAGACATGGGTTAATTAGTACTTTACTTACGAATCATATGAACAGTAGCATATAATCAAGATTAAATAGATACCCAAAGTGTGTGATTTTGTGTCTATATATTCCCCAATTTAATGTTGTTAAGCAGAATCTGAATAACATAAATTATATAAGAGATGTGTACTTGATAACCATGCAGATTGACGATGAGAGTGTGCGGAGGGAAAAGACAGTGTGCAGTTATAAAAATATGAAGTGTTGATGCTAAGGAGGAGAACGTGTAAAAAGTGATGATGAAAGTTACCCTAAGGATAAAACGCATGTGTAGATGTTGTTATGTGCATATAACCATAATTTCATTAAATATGGACATTTTACTAAGAATCTAGATTTATATTATTATTATTTTTGGTTTTATAATTGATGAAATTGGATTCCTAAATTGTCATTATTGGTTTTTATCTAGTGTGATATTAGATTCCACTATGTTTATTACTGGAAGTTAATTAGTGTAATATCAAATTCCAATATTTACACTTTGCCATGCAAGTATGTTCCTAATTCTATATTGAGTTTATGAGAATGGGAATATAATGCTTATTCTCATCACACTCATCAGTACAAGGTTTACATTCCTAATTATTTTTATGTGTATCTTCCTTATCTTTATTAGTTATCTATGACTTATGTCATGGATTTTGATAGCTTTAGGAAAATAACAATAATTTTGTGATTGTAATGAATGCATAAATCAATTCATTACATAACATGAAGAAAATATTGAGTTTCTTGTAAATCACATCCATGTCCCTTTAAATCATAAGATACAACTCCTAGTAAACTTAGAGCATAATTAAGGATTTTTTTTGTAAATTATATTATTCGTGGTGGAATTTATATTATTAACAATATGAGGTAATAAGATGCAAGAGTTTCATAATAAACAAAATGTTATATAGAATTATATTATGGAAAAATCAACATAATGTGGGTTATAATAGAATAATCTTTCATGATAATTATCAAATGTTACAATATAAATGTTTTATAGAACGAAGGTTTGGAATTATTTTAGTGTTAATTAACTCACTCTCTAGGACAAAATGATTTACAACATATAAATTTAATTTCAAACTTCAATAGTTAGTCCAATTTGATCAACATTTGCTTATCCTGTTCAAGTAGTTAAAGGTATGATTTAATGGCCACATGTCCTTTAATGGAGTATCTTTATGTATCCAGTTTAAAGTTTTTTTGTTTGGTGACCATGCCGAGAAGATGATGTTTCCACATTAAATACATATCTAGGTTGGTCTGAGATGGTCCATGTTTTATTTAGCTTTAAACAATCCTGATACAATGTTGTACCTTCTCCTCTCCTGTAGGTTTCCAATATTGAACTCTCAAGTTTTTATTTACATCATTTCCTAAGTGTTGAAGGAAAATCATGCCATAAGATTCTCTCCCCATCCATATAATTTTGAGGTTGTCATTTCGAATGGTCGTATAAATAGCATTTATTCCTTGAACACATCCTTCAAAGCATTAAATTTTTATGATATTCCTTATAATTTAAATATCTAGTTAATCACTATGTACAAGGTCACAGACCAACTCCAGTATGAAACTTACTTAGTTTAGCATAATAAAGGAACTTTTTTTATTTTTTTGAAATTAAATGTTTAATTGGCCAAATGGTTGGAATTATATTAGGTTATATACATTAATAAGCATTCATAAGACATTTTGTAAACAACACGATGTTTTATAGAATAAAATTACTACGAAAAATATTTCAAAGTACCCATACCTAATGCTCCATCCATTTCATTTAACTTATGCACATGACTTATATAACCCATGGCTATATCATTGTCTCTACTACTAGGATTTGCCAGCTTCAAAATAAAATTTTATTTTAAAAACCCATCTCTTCTATACCCAGGACCTATATTGATGATGTTCAAATATAAATGTTATGATCTTCAATAGTTTCTCTAGGTCAACATGTCATGGTAATCCTATTCAAGTAGTTCAAATTATGATTAAATGGCCACATGTCCTTTATTGGGTATTTTGACTGCATCCACATGCTTTCCATACTTCAATCTGTTTTGTGTCCATGCCTAGTATGATGTTATTCCACAGTGATATGCTTCTTTAGGTTCAAATTCATCAACTGAGATGGTCCATGTTTTGTCTTGGCCATCCAAAAATATTTTGATACAATGTTACACCTTTTCCTCTTCCCTAGAGGTTTTTACATATTGTATCTCTTCCTGATTTTAATTTACATCATTTCCTTCTCATTGAAGGAAAATATCCCCATGTTCTCTCCCCAATCCATATATTTTCATTATCATTTCATATTTGTATAATAAGAATTTTTCCCCTTGAACACGTACTTCAATGAGATTGTGAGATGATGGAAAATATCTTAAAGCATTACATAAAATAAATTAAAAATTATCATACATATGTACAACCATTAGTATATTGAATACACATAGCTATAATGTTATTTGGGTGATACTTACATAATTCAATAAGGTTTAGTTAAATACTTCAAAATTATGCATATAATTTTGAGATATTTATAACACGATTTCTAAACTATGATTGAACTTGACTCAATTGAATTTAAATGAAGAGAAATAAATAGATGTTACTATTTCCATTTTTTAACCTCTTCATCCCAATAGAGGTTAAATAGATGAGGTAGAATTTAAACGATGAGTATAATAAATAAATAGTGGTTAAATAAAAGTTAATTCCAGAAACTTGATTGCTAATCGCTTCATGCAAATATCTTACATCATATTGACATAGCGTATATTACATTTGCAAGAATTCCTCATACTTCCCATATATGTCCATGACTATGAGTATTGGCATCTTTCCATATTAAACATTCTCATAAAGGATTTAATCTATCAATCATTCTTTATGTTTCACGTAGGAGAATTCTTCTTTCTTCCTATATCAAGTTTATGAGATCGGCCATATGTCCATCCTAATTAGAATGATAAAAATATATGTTTATTTGAGAAATGACTATATGCCCATTCTCATCATAATCATAAAAATATGTGTTTGTATGTGAATGGGTATGTGCCTATTATATCCAATTCTACCTCATTGAAGCAATAGGTGAACTTAATAATTTTTATATCACTATAAAGGATGTGGGAATGGGAAATTGTCCATTCTACAAAAAATTAAATATTGCCTCTATTTCTCTTCTATGATTCATATATGAGGATGTGCATCATGTTGTTTCAATACAAGATTTTAAAACACATGTTTATTTGTATGAGAATGGATATATGCCCAATATTTTATTTGTATTACATACAATAATTTTATTCCATTTCATAATGTAAAATATTATTTGAAATTTATAGGTTTTATTAAATGATCCAATATTATTTCTTGTATTTAATTATTAGTATTATTCATTAATTTGTCATTAGTCCTAATGTCTGATATGTTAAATATATATTCTTTGATATCTAATTTCTTGATGATTAAAGTTTAAATATTTTGATCAGCCCATTCTAAGCATTATAATTAATTGAAGCATTCATAACATTGTATTATTGACATGTTTATGTCGTTAATTAGTTTAATGCAAGTTTTACTATATTATTTAAAATATTTTAAAAATGCACAATATTTAACTAAGAATTAAAAATAATGTCGATTAAGTTATGAGGAATAGTACGTTGTATAAAGTTTGATTATATTTATTGTAATATTATTTAGTTATTTTAAAATTATTTTTTATTCATTTGATAATATAATTAGATGTCATGTTTTAATATAATAATGAATTTTATTCGAAAAATATTATTTCTTGTACATTAATATTAATTGATAGGATTATTTCTTAAAAATTAACGATAATATTAGTAACTAATATTATTAATATTATTTTTTATTTCTTTCATTAATCAATATTATAATATTAATTTATTAATATTATTGATTAATGTTATTACTTCTTAATACATTTGTATTTGTCCATGACATAACGATATAATTAATTGTAAAATAATTTGTATTACCGAACATTTTATTAATTGAAGGTACTTGTTTGTCAAACATTCTTCAAGTCTTACCCATTGGAGGGAAATTGGTGAAATTAATGGCAATTAGTTCTTCCATGGCATGGTGGAAAGAATGATGGAAGTTTCCTGGGTTTTCAATGATGGTAGATATCTTGGGAATTGTAAGGTTAACCATGGCCAACGAAGCATCTTTTTCTTGTTTGTGACCATTCTTATCTATTTTTCATCTAGTTTCAGAGTTTTTTGTTCGTCCTTCCGCTTTGGGTTGCCTATAATTCGTTATATTATTTCCTTCCAAGAAGTAGAAGATTTGTGTTTTGTTGACTGATTCTTATCTCTGAATTAAGAAGAAGATTTGAAGTAATAGTTCAGAAGATATTGTTTGTTCTCTTTGCTAAATTTTTGTTTACCCTTTCCACTTTAGGCTCCTTCTTTTCGTAAGACCATTTCATATTGCTAAGCACAATATTTGAAGATTTTAAAATTTCAGGCATGAATTATTCTAACTCTTTTTACTGAATTACTTGTATTATATGAAGAATACCGTTTGGTTTTATTTCCCTTCTATTCTCTTCTGATGTTTACTGAAAATGCCTCTATTTTTATCTTATGTATATTTTTATCGGTTTTAAGAATATCATTTCAATGTTTTGAATGACATGCGTAGTTGTATGAACCTAATCGTAGTCAAAAAAGGCATATTTATCTGTTATGATTTTACCAAAGTACAAAGTGGTCTTACTACCTGGGCAGCATAACAAACATTTCTTATTTTCCAAGATGTGCAGTCGAGTTCTGTAGGCTGACAATGACTCATTAGTGGAAGAAGGACTTACTCTTTTATAGTGAATAAATTTTTTACTTCTTTTTAAATTGAAGATAAGATTCAGAGATACTTATAACTTTCTTTGTTGTATTCCAAATTTTTGGGTTTAAAATAATGTCATATTTTAGATCTTTTGTATTTTTGATAAAGGTTTTAAGAATATCACTTCAATATTTTCATTATAATACTTGCATAATTTTCTATCCATCCATAACATATAAAAGGATACATTTAAAAATGACCGTTTCATGCATGTTTAATAGAGTCTCAACATGATCACATTGCCTTCAAAAAATGTATATGATTATAAGAAATCCATTTCCATCCTTCTTGCTAAGATATTGAGTTGAACTATTTATTTTTATCAATGTACGAAATGTGGGGTTACCATCTAGCCAAGGTTACTTATTGAGTTGGGTGGCATTTGCACAGGCCCAGATGGAGGGACAAGATGGGCTAACCAATCTCGATTTGAGTTGACTCCTTTGAGAAGCTAGGCTGGTGAGTTGACATTCACCATATGGGTGGGTGAGATGATCAGTTGAGATGATTTTGAGATGGCAATTTAGTTGGCTTGTTGAGATGGCTAGTTTAGCTAGCCTATCAAGTTAGTTGGTTAAAATCTTTCCATTCGAAATTCAGTGTAGCTCACTAGTCAAGTTGGCCAAACGAGATGGATAGGTGAGTTGACCTAACCGAATGAGCGGATAATACTTGACCACATTGAGCTGGGTGTAGTGATTTGACTTCTTGATATATGGGTTGGGAGGATTGGACCTACTATTGTCACCAAATCACTACACCCTCTGAATGGTCCTAAGAATGAATCATGAAATGTTCGGTGTGATTGGGACACATGGGATCACCTCTCAAGTTGTGGGACTTGGGCTTGAGGTGAACCTCCGGAGAAGGACAGCTTCCTCTTCCTAAACTAAACACAACACTACTTCTAATGTAAGAAAAATGGCTAACTAGTCCTATGCTAACATTTCATGGGATTAGGGAAAGAGATTTGCAAGGAAATAAAACTTGTACTAGAAGTGGTGATGCACTGAATTAAGGGATGTTTAACATCTGGAAGGGTTAATGTGGGACGTATGATTACATCATTGACCACCTTCACCTATCGCAACTAGAAAGGATACAAAATACCACAAACTAGGGGTGGATGTTCTTTTGTTAAACTTGAGTGTACATAAGGGTAGATCAAATCAGATTTGACACACAATTAATGCATCATAAGGAAACCACACATGCATATATCAAACATCTATTTCTATAACTAGGGACAATAATGACATAAAATTAATGCAGAAGGAAAATAAGATTTTCACAACTGCATAAAAGATAATAGTATTATTCCTTCAGAACATGAAATAGTTAACCTGAAATAAAGGTAAGATAATCATTATCACTAAGGAAGTGTAAATTAACAAAGTAAACGCTGATTAACATTCAACACAATAAATCAGATTTTCAACAGCAAGGTGCAACTCTGAATGTAATTAAAAGGTTTCTTAGAATCTCTGAAGCACTCTTCCAAGCTTGAAGAGCAACTCCTCTCAAAAAAAAAATCTATATCTAAACTAATTGGAAGCATTAAACTATTTATAAGTTCTTAGGTTGAGCCATTACAACTGGGCCCTTAACTAACATTTAACTAAAAATAGAAATGTCATTAATATTAAGGGAACATGCTCCCATGAAAATAAAATTTTTTTTGCAACGGTTTGACTCAGTCAACCCTACAACTTTGACCGATCTAAAGCTTGGACTTGTCCTTTCATGGCCGCTCAGCTTTGGCCTGGTTCAGCTACATCTCCTTACCTGCAAGTTTTTTTTCCTTCTTCCCACACAGCCATTCAGTGTTTCTACTCAATGAAGCACTTGATAATCCCCTGAATTTCTTCATCTCTAGGCCCACATGCGTAGTGATTTACTATATTTTCCATCTCGATCTCTTTGTGATCATGGTTGGCAATCTTTGAAGTTTATTAGTAACTTTCTTTAGTCTCCCTATGAAATTTTGACATAAACCAATCGATCAATGGAGTCACTATTGAAATTCTTGGTGACCTCATCGTCACGCTTCACCAAATCTTTGAAATTTCCCTTAATCTGATCCTCAGGAAGAGCATCGATATTTTCATTGAAGAATTTGCAATTGGAAATATCAAACTCCTATGAGATGTCATTTAGGGCATCTATAATCTCCACTCATTTATCCTCTAATTTCTTAATCAAATCATGTAATACTTGACACCGGAATTCCATGGGTTTTTGATATTCAAATAATTTAGAGGCATCATTGATCACCTCTTCCTGAAGAAGCAAGTTCAAAATCCTCTTCTCTAATGTCACTCCATGTTGCCAAAGTTAAATTTAGATTATTATTATCTTCAGAGAAGGATTCGTCCATCTTGGAAATGGTGGTTTTTACAACCTACAAATCATTATATATCTCAACTGCTTCCTTAATCAAAGGATTGGCTTCTCTATTGAATTCTCTCCATCCATCCACTCATTGATCTCCCTTTCTGGCCTAGCTTCTCAAGCTCATGATAAGAAATATCATCGATTGTAGATGAAATTGTCATAGCCGTAGTAGTTGAGACTTCATTGGATGGAGTGGGTTGGGTTACTTTACGCAGTAGTGCAGTGAGCTGCTTCGACCTTGGCCTTAAGCTCATCCTTGGTGGCCTTATCTTTGTCATATTTCTCCAAAAGGGCCCCAAGAGCAGTGTGTACATCTTCTTGGCTCCTTCATGAGTAGCCTTCCCCAATGAGAATTTTGATATCTGGTAATCAATCCATTGTGATTGTTTCTTTCATTTTCCCCTCAACAAGGGCGGCCACCTCTATCACATATTCTTTAGATGAATTAACCATTAGAATTGACATAGTTCTTGGTCTCTTGGCCTGTCTCTCGAGGCATATGCTCCAATATGCTGAGATCTATAACATCTCCCTAGAGGAACCTTTTTATTTTCTTGGGAGTTTTCCTAAACAACCATTCTGGTATGGCTAGAGCTGATGAAGATGGAGCAGCAGATCCTAATACCTGAAACATCGGTTAGAGCAAGATCACTAGAAACCCCAGCTGGTATTTGAGTATAGGTAACAATGATGGAAGGTGTGGATGTAGGAACAACCATAGGAATTGACAGAACAATGCTGGGGGTTATGATTGAAGAAAATGGAAGTGTTAAAGGAAGTGAGGAGGGAATGACTGACCCAATATTTTCCTGAGCTGATAGAACTGGAAGTGATGAGAATAATTGGGCCATAGAAGGGGATGGGAAGGAAGAAATGATTGTAGAAGTGGAAGGAACTGATATCGGAAGTGATAATGGAGGAAGGAGAAGATGTGATGGATCTTGGATGATACTAGGAGAGTCACTGACTTCAACCACTTCTGTCATAGGCACTGCAGGAGATGTAATCTTGGGAGTAGAAGACCTTGGAGAGAGACAAGCCACCAACAACAAATGAAATCTTCTTTGGGACTGTAAGATCCTTTTGAGTCGACCTCTTGCCCTTAGTGGGTGTTGGTTGGCTTATTGCTGGTATAGCACCTATATTTGTAGGTTGATTTTCCCCTTTGGGTGAGATTCCCAAGGTCACCAACCAACTGAATGTCCTCTTTAAAATGGGTCCCACCCTCTCCTTTATATTGTTGCATTATTCCACATACTCAATCCTTGACATTGATTGGCAAAATTATCATCCTTTAATGATGAATCCAAAACCTCATCATTGTCTTGCATGTCCTTTGGCACATCGGCCAAACCAAATTTCTGAACCTCATCAAGGGTCAATCTTTCATAATCCCTTTTTCACATGATGTATTTATCCCAAAAATGAATCCAAATATCTTCCAATTAGGGCACGTGGGCACTGGACCGACCTGTCTCCCCAAACTTACCCCAATAATCAAAATTAGTTCCGTGGATGAAAGGTCCGCAGGGTTACCTTAGCCATTTCTAAATCAACATTTTTCACCTTGTGAATATTTGGGCAAGAGTACTTGCCAATAAAAATAGGGAAATGCATTCCCACTTTGTGATGCTTATTTGGGATTTGATGATAATCCAATAACTACCGAACTAATTCCAATAGAATCCATTTGTCAATGGGGAACCTTGGCAATTTTCTTGGGGCACTTATGAAACCCAGAATCCAGATATAGGTGAATGTAGGAAACTGAAAGTAGATCGCTCCCCATTTCCACACTTGTTTGAAAGCTTCATTAGAAATCCTCTGATTAAATAGTTCTTCGTCAAAACAATAGAGGATGACAAAAAAGAAAGCATCATTGACTCTACGGAAATGCCTACTTCCCTCATCCAGAGTGAGTTGGGAATAAAATTCATATATTTGGGAGGTGGTGTGAACACCCTTGGTATTCAAACCAACAAAATCCCCCATAGAAAAATCCACATACAACAGGAAGGATTTCATGTAGAAATTCTTCGTATCTTACACTCTTACCCAATTGATAGCAAATGGAGCTACTAATATGCTCCCCCCATCAAATAAAACTCATCATTCTTCTTGATGGTCGCAGATGTACAAAAACATCCATTTATGGAATTTCTTTGTAGAAGGAAGACCTAAAACTCTTCTGAACAGCACAATAAGATCGTTGACTTCCTCAATAAAATCTAACCGATGCATAGTTTTGGGTAATTTGGTGAAGTTCTTGACCAGATAAGATTTCATCAGGACTTTTAAGCATACTTTCTCCTTCTTATCCCAATCTTCCACTTCTATCTCTGGTGAAATTATGGCATAATCTAGAACGCCGGGAAGTTTAACAATATTTTCAAAGAAGTTTGGGTCCAAAAGGATTACCACTTTATCATCACTATCTCTGACTAAGATAGAGTCTTTGTCAAATTGGGTTACTGGAGCTAAAACAAATTCTGGTTAATCCATGGATGTGGGAAAATCAAAGGAAAGGGAAAGCCCACTATTGTAGATGGCTTGCATCCATGGTTTCTTGTTTGGAGCCTTTAATCTTTCCTAGAAATCTGGAAAATTAATTTGTCCGAGATAAGTGTCTCCAATATTACCTAAGTTGGAGGATAGGCAAGAGTTATAACAACCCCAAGAAATGAGTATTTCATTGTCTCTTTTCCCTTTGAAGTGGAAGAAGACATCAAGCATTGTGTTTCGAAATTTGAGGTTGTAGACATTCCAAAAATCCGAAAGAAAAACTTTCAAAATTATGAACTGAAAAGCTCCGAAAAGAATCACCAGAACTAAAATTTCTGAAAACTTTGTCCAAAAAAGTTTCCCAAACTAAAATCTCTAAAATGTTTCCCAAACCAGAATCTCTAAAATTTTTCCTGAACTAGAATCTTTGAAACCAAAAGCTCCAAAGGAAATCTCTGAAATAATTTTTCCAATCAATTTTCCCTGAACAATTTTCCCAAAAGATATTTATAAAAAATAAGTTTCCAAAAGAGTTTCTCTGAAGAAGGAAGTTCCCAAAGAGTTTCTCCGAAGTCGGAAGTTCTGAAAACTCGAAGAAAAAACTTCCCAAACAATATCTCTGAACAAGTTTCTCTAAAAATATTTCCAAAAACATGAAAGAAAGGAGAAGGAATTTTTCAAACAATCACTAACTCCCAAATTCTGAAAAATGAGAATTGAGAAGAAGAACATGAGACTTGAGAAGATCCTTCAAACAACTCTGAATACCTGAAGAAACTCAAAATGTGAAACATGGTGAACCAAGGGGTCGACATTTTGAAAAAACACATAGGGAGACCGAAGAGAAAACTGAAATGAGAAGGAAACAAAGAAAAAAACCTAAACCAAAAAGAAAATAAACAAATTACCATACCTTGAAAATGACGTCACAAAGTACAAGAAACAAAATGTCATAGAAAAAGTGTTAGGTAAAAATGACAAGTAAAAAACTGAGTTTAAATAGAAAACCTGATATTAATGGCAGAAATATGATTTGATCAGAGGTAGGTGAAAAATTAATTGCGTGAAGAACCTCCGAATGTCTACAACCTGAAAGCCCAAAATTTAGAATTTCGGGGTTCTGGACCTCAGAGATTAGCAGACGAAAATACAAATTGGCAATGGAAAATTATGAAACCTAAAAACCTTAAAGTCTGAAATTTCAGACTTTCAGACATTTGGAATTCAAAAGTTTTAAAGTAAAAATTCTAAATATTACATAAAGAATTCCGAAAACCTGAAATCTTGAAATATGAAACTTCAGACTTTTAGACATTTCCGAATTCGGAAGTCCGAGAGGTATTTAAAAAAAATCGCGCCAAAAGTCCTGAAAGTCAAAATCCTAAACATCTGAAATTTCAGACTTTTGGGGTTTCCTCCTTCCGAGAGATAAAAGATAAATCTTGAGCTCGAACTATAAAACGCCAAAAGAGAAAAAAATATTTGAAATCCGAAGATTGAAAAATTCAAATTTTGGCCTTGGAAAATTTCATTGTATAAGGAGTTTAAAAAAAAATTGTCTGACATATGTTTCTTCAAGGTAGAATAAATGGTTAACATTTTTGGTGATCTCCAAGGAATGCTTGCTTGCTAATCTTTCATACCAGTAGCTTTAAGCAAAACATTGGGCAAAGAAGTCTAAAAAAGTAAAAAACTAAAATAGAAAACACACAAGAAAAAGAAAAGAAAACAAAACGATGTGCAGAGCACTTGGAGTAAAATACATAACATTGTACAAAGTGGAACATCCTCAAAAGAAAGATTTGAGGTGTATCCCATTCACATGAATGGGCAATTCTTCTACATTGAGTCTGGATAGGAAAAATGAATTCACCTCTTGGCAACTTGTAATAACACAGTGCCCGATCCAAAGAGCTTCAAACATGGCGTGTCTATCAGGTTTGGCGCAATCTTCATCCCATTTTAGAACCAAATCTCCCTCCCTAAATAGCCTATCATAGGCTTTCTCATCGAAGAATTTCTTAACTTCAGCTTGATCTTCTATCAACGTATTCATGGCTATATTTCAAATTTCCTCCAGCTCGATGACTTAAGCAAACCTCACTATTAAGGCATCATCCTCAAAAAATTCCATGTGATAAGGAAAGTCCAGGGAAGGCATCTCCAAGGAAAGTGGAATTTTTTCTTCCCTTCCATATACAAACATGAAAGGAGAAACCTCGATGGATTTTTTATCATCACTATCTCTGACTGACATGGAGTCTTCGTCAAAGTGGGTTAATGCAGCTATAACAAATTCTAGGCAATACATGGATGTGGGAAAATCGACGGAAAGGGAAAGCCCACTGTCGTAGATGGCTTGCATCCATGGTTTCTTATTTGGAGCCTTTAATCTTTCCCAGAAATCTGGAAAATGAATTTGTCCGAGATAAGTGTCTCGTATATTCCCTAAGTTGGAGGATAGGCAAGAGTTAGAATCAACCCCAAGAAATGAGTATTTCATCGTCTCTTTTCCCTTTGAAGTGGAAGAAGACATCAAGCACTGTGTTTCAAAATTTGAGGTTGTAGACATTCCAAAAATATGAAAGAAAAAATTTCGAAATTCTGAATTGAAAAGCTCCGAAAAGAATCACCGAACTAAAATCTCTAAAAAATTTCTCCAAAAAAGTTTCCCGAACTAAAATCTCTAAAAATTTTCCCGAACCAGAATCTCTAAAAAGTTTCCCGAACTAGAATCTTTGAAACCAAAAGCTCCAAAGGAAATCTCTGAAATAATTTTTCCAATCAATTTTCCCTGAACAATTTTCCCAAAATATATTTCCGAAAAATAAGTTTCCAAAAGATTTTCTCTGAAGAAGAAATTTCCAAAAGAGTTTAATCTGAAGTCGGAAGTTCTGAAAACTCGAAGAAAAAACTTCCCAAACAATATCTCTAAACAATTTTCTCTAAAAATATTTCCAAAAAAATGAAAGAAAGGAGAAGGAATTTGTCAAACAATCACTAACTGCCAAATTCTGAAAAATGAGAATTGAGAAGAAGAACATGAGACTTGAGAAGATCCTTCAAACAACTCTGAATACCTGAAGAAACTCAAAATGTGAAACATGGTGAACCAAGGGGTTGACATTTTGAAAAAACACATAGGGAGACCAAAGAGAAAATTAAAATGAGAAGGAAACAAAGAAAAAAACCTAAAACCAAAAGAAAATAAACAAATTACCATACCTTGAAAATGACGTCACAAAGTACAAGAAACAAAATGTCATAGAAAAAGTGTCAGGTAAAATTGACAAGTAAAAAACTCAGTTTAAATAGAAAACCTGATATTAATGGAAGTAATATGATTCGATCAGAGGTAGGTGAAAAATTAATTTCATGAAGAACATCTGAATGTCTAAAACCCGAAATATCAAAATTTTGAATTTCGGGGTTTCGGACCTCGGAGATTAGCAGACGAAAATACAAATTGGCAATGGAAAATTATGAAACCTAAAAACCCGAAAGTCTGAAATTTCAGACTTTCGGACATTTGGAATTCAAAAATTTAAAGTAAAAATTCTAAAAATGACTTAAAGAATTTCGAAAACCTGAAATCCTGAAAGTCTGAAACTTCAGACTTTCGGACATTTCCGAATTCGGAAGTCCGAGAGGTATTTAAAAAAAATCGCGCCAAAAGTCCTGAAAGTCAAAATCCTAAACATCTGAAATTTCAGACTTTTGGGGTTTCCGACTTCAGAGAGATAAAAGATAAATCTTGAGCCAAGCTATAAAACCCCAAAAGAGAAAAAAATCTCCGAAATCCGAAGATTGAAAAATTCAAATTTCTGCCTTGGAAAATTTCATTTTATAAGGAGTTTCAAAAAAATTTGTCTGACATATGTTTCTTCAAGGTAGAATAAATGGTTAACATTTTTGGTGATCTCCAGGGAATGCTTGCTTGCTAATCTTTCATACCAGTAGCTTTAAGCAAAACATTGGGCAAAGGAGTCTAAAAAAGTAAAAAACTAAAACAGAAAACACAAAAAAAAAAAGAAAACAAAACAAAACAATGTGCAGAGCACTTGGAGGAAAAGACAGAACACTGTACAAAGTGGAACATCCTCAAAAGAAATCTTTGAGGTGTATCCCATTCACATGAATGGGAAATTCTTCTACATTGAGTCTGGATAGGAAAAATGAATTCACCTCTTGGCAACTTGTAATAACACAGGGCCCGATCCAAAGAGCATCAAACTTGGCATGTCTGTCAGGTTTGGCGCAATCTTCATCCCATTTTAGAACCAAATCTCCCTCCCTAAACAGTCTATCATAGGATTTCTTGTCGAAGGATTTCTTAACTTGAGCCTGATGTTCTATCAACGTATTCATGGCTATATTTCAAATTTCCTCCAGCTCCATGAGTTCAGCAAACCTCGCTATTAAGGCATCATCCTCCAAAAATTCAATGCGATAAGCCAAGTCCAGGGAAGGCATCTCCAAGGAAAGTGGAAGTTTTTCTTCCCTTCCATATACAAACATGAAAGGAGAAACCTCGATGGATTTTTTAGGTGTTCTCTTATTAGCCCATAGGGCGGTCTTCAACTGTGTATGCAAGGTTCTTTTAATGGCCTCCATCATGCACTCGATGATTCTTATGAGATTCTTGTTACTGGATTCGGCCAACCCAGTTTCCCTATGGGTAATATTTAGACGAATTCTTGAGGTAGAATCCATTCTTGATGACCCATTCATTTATCTTCATCCTTAGGAAAGACATAACATTGTCTGAGATAACAGTAAAAGGAACACTTAACCTTGTCATCAAATTTTCTAGAAAATCCAGAACAACCTTTTCATTACTTTCCTTTAGGGCCACTACCTCTATCCAGTGAGTGAAATAACCTGTTGCAGTAAGGACCTATTTATGTCCCTCGCTGGATGGAGGATTGATCATCCCGATGAAATCTAAGCCCCACTGAATGAATGGTTGATTCTCATGAATGGGGTGTAATGGGAGAGCTATCAGTCTCTGTTTTCCTACGAAAAGAAGACACTCCTTACATTTCCTCACCCAGATATGAGAGTCTTTGAACAAGTTTTGCCAGTAATAACCGACTTGCATGATCTTGGTGGCGGTTGCTCATGTAGAGTAATGTCCTCCGGATAGGCCATTGTGGAATTCCTCTAACACCCTGTTCACCTGTTCTGGCTTGATATAATGTATAAGAATGCCATTTAGATCCTTTTAGAAGAGAACATTATCTATCACGACATATAGAATAGAGTAAAGAAATAAAGTAGTCTTTGGAATTTATCAATGTTTGGAGGATATATCCCTGAACAAAGGAAGTTCTGCATCTTAGTTGACCAATTAATCTGATCATTTCCTTCATCAGCATTCAGAAGCAAAACATCTTCAGTATCTTTGGTCTCCATGTCTGTTGCCAGCTACTGACATAACCCTTTGCCCCTGACAAGCTTAGTGACCGTGATGTGTATGTCATACTCCATTACTTTCATAATCCACCCAACACATTTCTCATTCATATCTTTATTCAACAAAAATTATTTGATGCTAGGATGAGAAACCATTAAATGGATTTTTTTGTTAGACAACATATTCCTAAACTTCTTTAGGGCTTGAATGACTGCAAAGACTTGTTTTTCGATGAAGTAATATTTGAGTTCGTATTCGTTAAAAGACTTACCAATGGGATGCACCATCAGGTCATCATTATGCTGGGTGAGAATTCCTAAAATACTTTCCTAACCTATGAAATCATAAAGAATGAAATCCCTGTCAAACTGGGGATTCACCAGTGTAAGAGTTTGGGAGATGTCTGTCTTGATGGCTTCAAAACTTTCCCTTCCTTCCTTCATCCATGAAAAATGGATATTCTTTTTAAGAATGGCTGTCAGTAGTTTTGCCAACATTGAAAACTGAGGAATGAATCTACGAACAAAATTTATAGTTCCTAAAAACCTCTGGAGACCTTTTTTATGACTTGGGAGGGATAAGAAACATAATTGACGGAATCCTACCTCTAGCTCCCCTGCTAAACAATATGGCCCCACAACCCCTTGCACATTAGATAATCCAAATACGATCCTCAGCATGGAGTAGATTGTTATTGTAAGATCATATCATTGTGACGTAAATACCCCATTGAAAGGTAGGTGGTGAAAGACCCCATTGGGTTGAATTAATTGATTATATTATTGAACCTGAATCTAATTATATCATGAATATCCATCAAGAAAAGAAAATATTTGAGCCCCTACCATTGTTTGGAGGATTTTTTCCATTGACGGGAGAGGGTAGTGATCCTTCAACGAGGTGCGGTCCAGATCCCTGAAATCCACGCATAGTCAGATTTCACCATTCTTTTTCCTTACGGGCACCAGATTAGCAGCCCATGAAGAATGCTTGATAGGAAAAATTATGTAGGCCTCGATAAGATTGGTCAGCTCTTTCCTCATTAGTGGCAAGATTTTGGGATTGATTGGCCTCTATTTTTGATGAACTAGCTTAGATTTTGGATCTAATTCAATAGTATGTTGAGCTAAGACAGGATCAAAACAACTTATGTCCTTATAGCTCCATGTGAAAATATCATGGTATTCCTAACATAATTCGATGAAATCTTCCTTCTCTTGAGCCGTACATACCTTAAAAAAATTTAGAACCTTTTTTTTTACCACCTCGACTCTTTAAAATTCTCCTCCTTGACCACCATAGTAGTTCTCTTCTTAGCTTCATCATCTGAATTGAATAATGACTCCAATGTAACTAGACCTTTTGGTAGCTTGTTTCTTTCAGCTGTAAAATTTAATCACCATAAGAATTTTGGAGTTTATCTTGATGTTTGGAAGCAAATTCTACTTCTTGCTATAACAAGAGAACAATCTGTTCATCACTATTGAACACCTACCAACTACTCACATTATCTAGTACAGCGGGATGAACCACCATTTTGACTGCCTATTGCTCTTCTTTCATGATGTTTGTAGGTACGTCGTATTGAGAACCAATAGTAGGAATCCTATCAGCATCTTTATTTTACTTCTTAGGAATTGCATGAATTTTGAAAGCCTCAAAATATTCTATCAGATCCCAAACCTGATTTTTGTATGACCGCAGTAGATCATTTTTTGATGCACTATGGGCTATAACTTGGTGCACAACCAATTCTCTATCGCCAAAGATAGTCAAGGTTTGGAATCCTTATCTTTAGGAAAGCTTAATTTGTTGTATAAGAGATTCATATTAAGAAACATTATTAGTGCAGCTGAACTGCAACAGAAAGGAAGAGAAATATTTTTTTCCTTCTAGAGAAATTAACATAACCCTTGCAAAAGATCCATTTTTACTTCGTGATCCATCAAAGAAAATATGACATAGTCTATTTTTATCACTTGATACCTTAACAAGTTGACATACGGTGGAATATTCCTCATGAATGAAATATGTACCTAATCCAGTCTCTTCCAAAAACAACAAACCAGATTCTTCATTTGCCAATAAATCAGCATAAGGGTCATATTGATGATCTATACTCACCTCATCGATAATTGTATCCAGAACTTCTTATACGAGAGTTGTTGGCTCATGATCCACATCCTTATCTTTGGGATCAAAAATGGCATAGTTACCATTTATGGTTTTGGTTTTGTAAGGTTCCATGTGATTGTGACAGATTGGTTATGCCCTTATAGTTACCTTAGTCCCATATCGGGTGCTTAGGATCATATACGACCAGTCTGATGACAAATAACCACCCATTTTTGTGGTGAAATCCCATGATAAGCAGATGGAAAAGAGGAGAGGGAGATCAATGAAAGATATGTCCTATTTGAATGTCAAGTTAGGACATGTGTGGATATTAAGTTGAAGCCCCTTAATGAACCCCACAGTTTGGACTACAGTACTATCTAGTTGAACAAACCCTCTTAAAATTGGAGTGTATGGAATTTGTAGTACATCTGTGACCTACTTAGGCATCATGGAACTACTGGCTCTAGAATTGATCATACAATTGTGCACCAAATGGTCACCAAAAATTAGCGAGATATAGAATGGTGGAGGTTTGTTGGGATTAGCATATATTTTTGTTTCGGATTGGCATAAGCTGGTTGATACTGCTACTTCTTGACCTAATGATCTATTAGTAGTTCCAAAGTTGTTCAAAGCCTCCCATAGAAAGTTCCTCTAAGAAGGAATCAAAAGTGCATCCCACATTGTGACACTCAAATTGGTCTTTTTCATTTGCTCCACGATGCTGAATAGAATCACTCCCACTTTATAAATGAATTTTAGGGCATTGGGGTCATCTTTTGGAAAATTCCTATTGGGTATTGCGATACTTGAAGTCCCATCCTTTTTTACAAACTTATCTATGGATACTTCTGATGATTTCTTTCTCATGCCTTTATCATCCGGTATTCATGTTGGGGACTGAGAAGTAGATTCCTAATTAGTATTGGAATAATGTGGATCTATTGCCCTTTTCTTGGAGCATTTGTTAGACGCTATAGTGGAGGAAACAGTATTAAAACCAAAAAAGTCTTCTTCTTTCCAATATAATAGTGTGGTTTCATTAGGAGGTTGGTCTTGACTTTCGGGAGTGGATGGTCCGGCACATGATTCAGGTAGAGTGGTTATGCTTTGGACCATAAGGTCTTGACTCAAAACTCCATTTTGTCAGAGATTCTGATTATGGGGCTGAGAACAAGGGTAGCACCATTTATAGTCTTTGACAAGGTTGTTCTGGACTGGGACTATAGGTTTGGAAGAACTGGTAGTAGAAGGGTTCCAAAAGTTCCAAGGTTTTACATTCGTATCTTGGCTTCTGGCTTGTTTTTGTGACTAACCATTTCCTTGGAATGCAGGACATCTCATCTAATATTGGGGATGAAAGGGGTGAGCATACTGGGACTGCTACCTCTTCATTGCTACGAGTTCATTCCCAAAATTTTGTGATAGTGACTTTACCCTAGACAGATCATTTGAGGGATTGGATGCAAGTGTAGCTATTGGACTAGAAGCTATTGAAACTGGGGAAATGACTGGCTATTGGCCTGCAAGATCTGCAAACACAGGTATGGGAGCTTTAGGAGTAATTTTATGTGCTTGAATCATTCAATTTTCAGCTCTTACGGTAATTTTGTAAGCATCAGGGATAACATTTCCCCCCATAGATTGAATCATGATGGCTACATCACTATTCAATGCATGTAAATAATATAGAAATGTGATCTATGGAGACGACCTTACGAGTGTTTGGATCCGTTTGTAAGTCTTGTCAAAATAGAGGTTGAAATCACTCATATACACTTAAGGAGACCACTTGAGAGTATGGAATTGTTCTACAAGTGAGAGATTATAACTTTTGTCTTCGAACTTCTTACACAACTTCATGCCTAACTCATTCCAAGTGGTAACAAATCCAGCAGTTAAATTCTAGGACCATTAAAGTGCTCTACCTTTGAATGAAGTAGCAAGGAGTCGAACTACCTTGTTATCTTGTATAATACTTTGTACCGCACAAATGCTAGATACACCCAGTATGTGCTCCAAAAACAAACCATTAGTCTCTCCAATGTAAAATGGTCAACTTTTTAAGGTACCTGTCGATATGGCATCTCTTTGTGCTAACAACAAGGGACTACTGGCATTGAAAGGAGGAAAAGCATTGGCTACCATGACATTCGAAATATGGTTTTGTCTCGGTGGAGGAAGACATCCCTCAAGAGGAGTTGAATGCCCTCTATGAGGTAAAGCAGTGGCTGGTACTACTGAAAGGATTCTTCCCCTTCTCTTTGGGGGAGACAAGCAAAGTCTTATATGTTTATAATTTTTATGCCTTGAAGAAGCTCTTGAGTGAATTCTTCACATAAGTTAATGTAATGAACTTCAAAATCTAGAGAGATGAAGTCACCAGGTACTTTTAGTTAATGAAATGAGAAGAGAAGTACAAACTCTGTCCCATCGGGCATGCCAAAAACTGTTGTCCCCAAATCACTGCACCCTCCGAATGGCCAAAATGTGAATCAGGACATTCGGTGTGATTGGGACACATGGGATCACCTCTCAAGCTGTGGGACTTGGGCTCGAGGTGAACGTCTAGAGAAGGTTGGCTTCCTCTTCCTAAACTAAAAACAACAGTACTTATAATGTAAGAAAAATGGCTAGCTAGTCCTATGCTAACATTTCATGGGTTTAGGGAAAGAGATTTGCAAGGAAATAAAACCTATGATAGAAGTGGTGATGTACAAAATTAAGGTATGTTTAACATCTAGAATGGTTAATGTGGGAGGTATGCTTGCATCACTAACCATCTTCACCTATCACAACTAGAAAGGGTACAAAATACCACATACCAGGGGCAGACATTCCTCTGTTAAACTTGAGTGTACATAAGGGTAGATCAAATCATATTCGACACACAATTAATTCATCAAAAGGAAATCACACATGCATATAACAAACATCTATTTCTGTAACTAGGGACAATAATGACATAAAATTAATGCAGAAGGAAAATAAGATTTTCACAACTGGCATAAAAGATAGTAGTATTATTCCTTCACAACATGAAATAGTTAACCTAAAATAAAGGTAAGATAATCACTATCACTAAGGAATTGTAAATTCACAAAGTAAACACTGATTAACATTCAACACAATAAATCAAATTTTCAACAACAAGGTACAACTCTGAATGTAATTAAAAGGTTTCTTAGAATCTCTAAAGAACTCTTCCAAGTTTGAAGAGCAACTCCTCTCAAAAAAATAATCTATTTCTAGTAATTGGAAGCATTAAACTATTTATAAGTTCTTAGGCTTAGCCATTACAGTTGGGCCCTTAACTAATATTTAACTAAAAATAGAAATGTCATTAATATTAAGGGAACATGCTCGCATGAAAATAGAAATTTTTGTACAAGGGTTTAACTCAGTTAAACCTACAAATTTGATTGATCTAGAGCTTGGACTTGACCTTTCATGGCTGCTTAGCTTTGGCGTGGTTCATCTACACCTCCCTTATCTGCAAGTTTCAACTGTCCTTCTTCCCATACAACCATTCAGTGTTTCTACTTAATGAAGCGCTTGATAATCCCATGAATTTCTTCATCTCCAAGCCCACATGCATAGTGATTTACTATATTTTCCATCTCGATCTCTTTTGTGATCCTGGCTGCAAATCTTCGAAGTTTATTAGTAACTTTCTTTAGTCTCCCTTTGAAATTTTGATGTAAGACCAGTCGGTCAATGGAGTCACTATTGAAATTTTTGGTGACCTCATCATGATGCTTCACCAAATATTTGAAATTTCTCTTAATCTGATCCTCAGGAAGAGAATTGATATTTTCATTGAAGAATTTGTAATTGGCAATATCAAACTCCTATGAGATGTCATTCAGGGCATATGTGATCTTTGTTGGTACCTAAATTGATTCTCCTTCAAAGTCTGAGTAGCATCACAGGTTTAACAGGAAGCTTAGAGATAGATAGATCATGATGATTCATTTTGTAGCTGGGGAAGGGATCCGACTCACCCTTAATCACTCAGATGTGGAGAAATGGATAACACCCTCAAGAGGATTTGATCTATCTCAATATTTTAGGTTGTGCCTTTCAACCAAGGTAAGAGAACCCTTTTGTATCCTATTGTTTCTGGAGGAGATGGAAATATCCTTCCTAATGAAGTTATTAAAGAGACCTTGAATAAAATATGATCAATGCAACAAACTCTAACTCTCATGAGTTGTCACTCTAGATAGTGGAGATATTCTCTTAGGAAAGGTTCATGCTACTAAAGACATTTGGAATCCTGATTATTTCTACATGTTTTGGTAGCAAAATTTGTGCATTTGTATACACACATGACAAACATTGGTAATATGGGTAGGATTAGTTGTTTTTAGTGAATTTGGTGGGAGGTGAAGTAGGATAAAGTTGATTATACCTAATCTTTGAGAAATTTTGCAAAATGGAAAACTAAACCAATAGAATGCCACAGAGCAGCTAAAATGTTTCTTTAACCATAATATGTGCTTCAATGTAGGCCAAGATTACAATTTTTTCATACAATCTATGAGATTCTAACATGAAGGCTCGAGTTGGAAAACCCAAAAAAACATAAAGATCTAATCCTAATCACACCTGAGGTACACCTTGAGGCTTACAGACAATATCAGTCAACAAATGAGAGAAAAGTGATTTTAAATCGTTTATTTCACTCCCAGATGAAAGCTATTCTGAGAAATGAAATTGCAAAAGCCACTAAAGTATCACAAGGATTGAGATCTATGTGATTAAGATAGATTTTGACACAATATTGCAACAGGAACAAGAACAACTATTTACAGACATTCAGAAGTAAAGCAACACATTTTGCATAAGATTCACACAGAATAACTCAAGTTTGATTAAATTTATTAGCAGGGGAAAGTTTATAGAAAAATCTTAGAGCTTGTCAATAGTTGTACACTCACAACCACCTTGACATGATCAAATTTAATACAAAATAGATATACAGGCTTCTCAATCAGCTTCTTAAAATAAGATGGGCTCTATCAAGCCTTTGTTCTATTAGGAAAATCACTCCCAACCCCTCACACTCCAACCATTTGCATGATAAAATTTTTCCATTTATAACATTTACAACAGAGCCTTTTCCCCCAAAAAATCCAGACATTGAGTGCCACCAGTACTTTTCATGATCACGATCGTGATTCCCAAAATCAGATCTGCAAAAATTTGCCAGGGGCTCAGGGGGGTAGATCTCTTCAAAAATATCCCACATTCAACTCCTTCCTCTAAAAAATCACTCTTTCTTCAATTCATAAACAACTTCTGCCCCTAATCTGTCAAATCTAGTTCCTTGCATGCTTGGGATCAAATCGAGCTGATAGTCATACCATTTTAATGGGGAAAGACGTATTCAGATCTCCCCCACCAAACTTAGATATCAATTTTTACTCCCCTCCCTGCTTGGTGTGTAGGAAATACCAAGAAATCATGAAGACTCGCACTTCCAGGAGATTTTAAGTAAAATGGGGAGAAAATCATATTCAGACACATCTTCTATTGATCTTCACTTTGAATTTGGGCCATCCACGTGGAAGATTCAATTTTAAAACAGGCCCAGGGAGTTCCTTTGACTTTTTACAACCTTTTAAAAAATGGAAAAAATTTCCATTTTTCTCTGCACCTCCATCCTTGAGAAATGATCCTGAGATGTGTGTTGAGGTGGGTTCTAAAGGAACCGCAACCAAATTCTGATATTTCACCTCCTTTTTGGAAAAGGGAAAAATTTCCAAGTTTCACCCACAGCTCCGCCCTTCCGCCATCAAACGAGGAAAAGTTTTGACTATTTCCTGTCGCATCTGTGGGACACTTTGGTGTTTTAACCCTTTAGAGGAAAAAAATCCAAGTTGCCCCCAATGTTCCAGTTCCCTGCCCTTTGAATTTTCAACCTTGACCTCTCCTTTGTTGGGCTTGCGGACCATTTTGATGTTTTAATCCTTAGGAGGCAAAAAAACCCAAGTTGCCCCTGATGGTCCGCTTCCCCACCCTTTGAATTTTCAAACTGCCATGCGTCACAATGGTGCATCTTGAGATGTTTCCTAAAATTTGAGATCTTGAAAGAGCGCAAGCTCACCACATGTCCTGGTCCGAAAATATTTTTCCAAAGGATTGAAGCTCAACGTAAGGCGTCATGTGTCAAATTCCAAGGCAATCTGCTTTGGTCGTTGAAAAGTCCAAGCAAAATGCAAAGTGAGTGGAGGCCTCCAAGTGTCCTCCTGGTGCTTCTTTAAAATGAAAGTCAGGGTCTGGTCCCTAAACATACGCGGTTCCTCCACATGTCCTAAGCCTCCCAAAACATTTTGAAAAAAGACTAAGTATGGAGAGACCCGGTGGAAGCCTCCACATGTCTCCATGGCACATCTTCAAAATGGTTCCCAAGTTTGAGACCTTGAATGAGTGTGGGCTCGCCATGTGTCCCTATCCCTCCAAACTGTATTAGTTGCACTAATAATTTTTCTAAGTAAAATTGGAGTAGCGGAAACTTCCACGTCCTCCTTGTGTCACTTAAAGGTCAAACCAAAAAGTAAACCTTCAAATGAGCACCGCTTCCTCCATGTGGACTAGTTTTGGGTCATGGCAATCCATAGAGTTTTAGAGTGCCCCATTGAGGTGCATCCAACCAAAAAGGCCATGTTCCCTATTGATGTAAGGATGTAAATTTGACCAGGAGAAACACCCGTCAAACCGTAAAATGGGGAAAAATAACCATTTGAGCTCGGAGATGAAAATTTCTCCAAGGAAAGAGATTTTAGAAATGTTACAAGGCTCAAATATGTTTCTCCAAGCTACATCCATTCATTTTTCTTCAAGTATTTAGTGCAAAAACAACAAGGACAACAAAATGGGGCGAGACTATTTTGAGCACTAACATTGGCTCCGACTCGGGGATGGGCACTCCCTGTGAGTGCCACAAGAACAACGGTAGACCAAGTGCCAAAAATATCCATTGGGAAAAGGAGTCAGCTTACATAGTAGAGAAACAAAGCCATCTTCCAAAAATGAATAGAGAAACCAGCAAAAACAGGTCACCAAGGACCAGAGCAAGCGAAAACACAAAAGAAAGGAAACAAACAACAAACTATACACTATACAAAATATTTTTACCTCGATCCTGCGGAATCAATCCAAGAAATGCTTCAAATTCCTACCACTAACAGGAAGCTCAAGAAATTCACCATCCAAATCCTTCAAGAAGAAGGTATGCTCACCAATTCTGATATCAATGGAGTAAGGGCCCATCCATAATGAGTCAAACTTGCCATGCTTTCCCTTATCTTCATGCCTACTATCCCTCAGTAACATAAGATCTCCAACATTGAAAGCTTTGGGAGTGACCTTCTTGTCAAATAAATTCTTCAGGTTTACTCTAAACTTTACATGCCTCTAGTGGGATGCCCTCCTTTCTTCATCAAGTTCAACAATCTGGTTAATGTGAGCATCATAAGGACTTACTTTTTGATCCTCCACTTGTTGAATGAACTGATATGAGGATAATTGCATATGCAGGGGCAGTAGAGCCTGATTCCCATACACCAACTCAAATGGACTCTTTCTAGTGGCTCTTTTAATAGTGATTCTATCATCCCAAACAACAAACTTCAACTGTTCACCCCATTTTCTCTTGTTCAACTCCAAGGTTCTTCTGATAATTTTCAGCAGGTTTTTATTACTGGACTCAGCTTGTCCATTTCCTTGGGGGTTGTAATTAGAGGCATATGTCAAGTTGATCCCATATTCTTTACACATTTCCACCAAAAGTTTAGATCTAAAGCTCATGGCATTGTCAGCAACAATCTTGACTAGAACCTCAAACCTGCAAATGATGTGGTTTAGCACAACATCCATGACAATTTGGTGTGTTTCCTTCTTGGTGGGGATTTCCTCCACCCATTTAGTAAATTAATCAGTGGCTAAAATAATCCACTTATGGCCAACACTTGAAGGGTCTAAGATTTCACCAATGAAATGCATTCCCCATTGCTTGAATGGAGCTTCAATTGATACAGGCTGCAAAGGAAAGGGGGCCTGAAGCTTTCAGTCTTCAAGAGAAGCGCTAGAAAATCTCACATTTTTTAACCAACAAGGTTGTATATTTGAAGAGAGTTGGCCACCAATAACCAGCCCTCAGGATCTTGTGTGTGGTGACTCTTGTAGTAAAATTCCCCCCACAAGCTCCTCTATGGAAATCAAAAATTATCTTGGATTCTTCTTCTTCAGCAATTCACCTTAAGATAACTCCCTATGGGTTCTTCCATGTTAACCCATAATAAGTAATGACATACTTCTGGGAAGCCAACTTAATGGCTCTTTTCTAGTTCTTACTTAAATACTCAAGGTAGTTCAGATGTCTGAGATAAAAAATTACATCTTTGTACCATTTAGAATTCATTAAATTTTGAAAAACATCTACCCTACCTTCTTCTACCTCATTTACCTCAATAGTTTGCAAGTTGCATTCAGTCATAAGCTTAGCCAGGCCTAAACCTCTCACCAGCTTCGTTGTTTGGATATCCATGTCATATTCTTGTAACTTGTTCACCTATCTACATCTTTTGCTTGAGACTTCCATCTATGATCAGATGTTTTTCACCATGTGTGAGGAACATAAGCAACACTCTTAGAACTAAAAATGTAAGGCATGAAGACCTTCTTTGCTTTTACCAAAGAAAATGCTTGTTTCTCCATAATAGTGTATTTCAACTCAGCCCCCTACAATGCCTTACTAAAAAATGCAATTGGCCTGTCATCCCCTTCATCATCCTTCTGCAGCAGGACAAAAGCAATAGTGTTCTATGAAGCAAAAGAGAACAGTTGAAAAGGTTTCCTATAATCTGGAGCTATCATAACAGGTGCATGCTTTAGTGCCTCTTTAATCCCATTGAAATCTTGGATGGCAGCCTCCTCCCATTTGATGGCCTAGTCCTTTTATAACATGGAAGTGATTAGAATGGTCAACTCGGCAAAGTTTGATATGAATCTCCTCATGAAGTTTATTTTCCTGAAGAAAGACTGAATTCCTTTCTTGGTCCTTGGAATTGGGACCTTGCTGATGGCCTTTACCCTTTTTGGATCAATCATCACCCCTTCTTGTGACACGATGTGGCCAAAATTTTTTGCCTTCTGCACTTCAAAATGGCACTTCTTTGGATTGAGTGAGATGCCATATTCTCTACATCTTATCAACATCTTCTCCAAGTGCAACAGGTGATCACTTCTCTTCCTGGAAAATATAATTACATCATGTTGATACGCTACAATAAACTCATTGATGTAACAAGCAAAACAACATCCATTGCTCTTTTAAAGGTGGCTCCAACATTCATCAAACTGAAGGGCATTCTCACATAGACATACATCCCCCAAGGAGTAGTAAAAGTTTTCTTGATCCTCTCTAATTCCTTCACCACAACTTGGTTATAACCAGAGAAACCATCTAGGGTAGAAAGTAGCTCAAAACCAGTCACCAACTATAACATGTTTTCCATATTTGGTAAAGGATAATTATCCTTCATTGATGCTTTGTTCAAATTTTTGAAATCTACACACAACCTGATGTCACCATTCTTCTTTTTGACTGGTACTAGGTTTACAACCCAAGAAGAATACCTTGTGGGCTGAATAATCCCTCCATCTCTTATCTTATTCATTTCCTCTTGCATTTTAAGAGATAAGAGTGGATTGATTGGCCTCTGTTTTTGCTTAAATGTCTTTGCATTAGACTCTAAGGGAATCTCATGTTGAAACAGGTCCTCTCTATATGCTTTTAGTTTAGAATATGTCCAAGCCATGCAATCCTGATATTTTTTCAACAATTGGATGTATGACTGCTTCTCATCCCTGCTAAGATTGTTTCCTAACAAAATATTCCTTGGTTTATTTTTTGTGCCAAGGTCATGGTCCTCAACATCCCTTGAGGCTTCCATATGTCTATTAATAATGCAATCAACATTATCAAATTTTGATTCAAGAGAAACCAGCCCTCTGGGGATGGTATTAGTCTTTAGCTGGATGATGATTTCCAAACCTTCCCCTCTGTGGCACATATCATTGGCTTTAAATCAATGCATTGAACAATGAACTCTCCCTTGTTCTACAAAAATCTTCTGATCTCAGCATCATCAACAAATACCTGCCAGTGTTTAATGTTGTCAGGGACAGAGGGTCTTGTCAATACTTCCACATCATATTCACAATATGGGGACACTGCACAATTGTCAAAACAAGACCCCAACATTGCAAGTTATTCTGCCAATTCATTGAACTTCCTATCATGATGTACAATGTTAAATGAATCAAACATCTCAATGAAATCCCAAAATGCATGCTTGTATTGTTTCATATGCTGATTCTTTGTGGCATATAATTTTCTTAACTTGCCTTACAATTTATTCTGAGTCTCCCTTGATAATGATGTCTTTGACACCATACTTCCAAGAAATTCTTAAACCCAACAACACTTCCTCATAGTCAGCAATGTATGTTAGTGCACTCAAAGTTGAGTTTGAAGGAAAAAATAATTTTTTCCTGACCTGGAGAAAGTTGAACAACACCAGCACCATTCCCAAACTTGGAGCAAGCTCCATCAAACAATAGAGTCCAAGGAGATCCCATTTGTTCAAGGAATTTTCATTCTTCAATCTTGTGCTCCTTTCCATTAACAAATCCTACAAAGTTATCAGCATCAACACTTGTGTACAGAACTTCATTAGATGCATTATTGGGATCCTCAATTAGGTGCAACATCTTCTTTTTCCCATACAATTTGACAAGGCTTCCCTCAATTGGGATGGTGGCATATGACATATCCATTTGAACACTCCCACCAACACTTGCAGTCCCATTTTCTAGACAACAACATACCCCACTTGGCTGGGAAATCAACAATAACTACATCAAGCTTCAAATTCTTCCCTGGATAGGCAAAAAATTGTACCACCAGACCCTTCACACATCCCACCACTAGAACCTCTTTGGAATCCATGGAAGTAAACTTCCCATATGTTGTTGTTACTTTTATATTCAGCTCATTCATGACCTCTAGAGGCATAACATTGCATGATGCCCCTGAGTCAAACATATAGTTGTGTAACAATCTATCTTTAATGATCAGAGTGGTGAAGAATGGATCCACATTTAGCTGAGAATCTACCAAGGATGTTCCCAAATAGACCTCAGGTGGTTCATCTAGCTCTTTTGGTGCTAGTGGTGCTTCTAGTTCTTCAATGACTGATGGGGTCTCCACAATGTTTATATTTTTACCTAGGGCAGTCTTCCCCTCTTTCAGTCCAAAATACTCCAATGCCCTTTTCTTGTGCTCAGGGATCCTAAGAAACTAAACAATTTTAACTGAGATCTTGATCTGACTCAAGAATTGGGCAACATCATAAGGGATAGACTTTGGTAAGGCAGACATTGGAAGGAAATATAACACACTCACTAGATGGTACAAGATTTTTGACAGCTTGGGCATGAGGTGGGGTATGATTTTTGTTTGGAACTGCAGGGATTTTGGCAGGTGCATATTTTTTAGGAGCATATTTAGGAATATTTGAAAGTAAGGGAGCTTTAGGCTTGGCCTGAGGCCTTGCCTCTTTGACATCCTTACTTCTTGAGTTATATTCCTTCGCTTGAGCCACAATAACATTCATCAGTAACTATCTATCTTCCTCATATGGGATTCCTCCATCATACTTCTTTATCATTAAAGCCCTTAAATATTCAAAGTCATTATTGGGCAATTCAAAATATTTTACAATATCTACTTCTAAATTATGAGAGGGAGGAAGAATAGGTACCCTATGAATGTAGTCCCAAAAAGTTGCAGTAGTCTAGGCACTTATCACCTCAGTTGAAGTTGCCCCTTGTTGTGAGCTCATGGAACAACCCATCATGCATACATCATCATCATTATCATCATCATCTTCTTCTTATTCTTGTTGATCTTCTTCACAAGGAGCATGGGGAATGAAACATCTATCACACCAATCAATGACATTATCTCCTCCACCACAACAACTCTGGCAGCCAAAGGATCAGGCACCATTCTATTTTCCCTGCCTTGGGGATGCCTATTTCCAAATCCAACAGGTCCCTTACCTCTGTCATTAGATAGTTGGTGATTTGTGAACCTATCTTGGCCTTACTGCTTGTGTTGACCTTGTGACCTCTGCCCAATCCCCTTTTCTACCCAGGCTAGTTTATATGATATTTCCTTAACAACCCCTACCAAAGACTTCACAACTTCTTCCAAATCTGCAGCCTTTATTGTTTGGGGTTTCTCTGGGTTAATCAGTTTTACACCCTCCCTCTTTGGAGGATTTCCAATTGCCTTGATGTTACTCTCAATTTGTAGGGCCATGGTGAATGCCTACCTCAAATTAGTAGGGTTTTTGTCCCTCAAGTAGTAAGCATCCTTTTTATCAAATGCATCTGAATATTTGATCAAACATGATTCATCACATGGCCTTATCCTAACAAGAAATCTCCTCAAGGTCTTATTAAACCTTGTGTCGAAATCATATACTAAGTCATTAGGATTCTTTTTGATGTTTTCAAATTCTCTCAAAAGAAACCTAGGGTCAATTCTATCACCATACTGCAATCTAAATGCATTGCTCATCTCCATCCAAGAATCAATTGAATTATCTAGTAAATCTTTATACCAGTCCCTTGCATCCTCTTCCAGAGTATGGATAAACAATTTGATATATACATCTTCATATTCAATCTCAAAGTCTTCCATCATATTGATAAAAAGCTTTAGATGTTGATCACCAATTATAGCATTGTTTCCTTGGAACTTTGGCAGTTTGTTCCTTACTTCTTGGGGAACTACATTTGGATAACCAACCATCCCTACAAAATTTATAGGTCCAAAGGTGTTTACAACAAAAGGGGGTCTGGGTGGGGGCAAGGCCATGTTGTTTTGAGGAGGTGACCCTGGAGGGGTGACAAATTGATAAGGGACAGAGGGTCTTTGAAACATAGGGGTATAAATTTCAAAATGGATATCCCCTAAAGGCCTTGTTTCTTAGAAATCCCTATTAAATTTAGAAAAGATCGGGGCAGAGTGAGAAGTAAAATTTTCAAAATCAAATGAAGGCCCCTCTCTAGTTGGAGAATTCAATTCCACAAAGAGGCTATCTGATTCAGAAGCACTTGAATTGCAGTCTTCAATAATAGGCCGATCACTTTCATCAATGGAGATCCCTTTTCTTGTCTATTGATCTCCAACAACTCTCCAGGATTTTCTTCCTTCTAATTTGGATTTTCCTAGCTCTGGAAATAATGTTCTAGTAGGATCCCTAGCAAAGAAATATCTTCTTCCTTCCAGCTTTGTAGAGATTGGTAAAAAATATCACTTGACAGAGGTTAAGACACTGGTACTCATCAAGAATCAAATAAACAGGGAGTTTCCACTAAGGATTTCCACCTTAGTTGTGCAAATGCATTAAATATGATCTGTCAAATGTCTATCAACACTAGAAACTGGTAATGGAAAGATTTGACTTTTCTTCACTCATATTTACCAATGAAAACTGGTGCATTAGGTGTAGGAACTGAAAGATCTACACATAGCACATAGATCATATAAGAAGTTTTTTACCAAAGTATGAATATGAACTGCACTCACAATCTTCCTTAGCAATGGAGCCAGTAAGGTGTTGGTACCCAAATTGATTCTCCTTCAAAGTCTGAGCAACATCACAGGTTTATCAGGAAGCTTAGAGACAAATAGATCATGATGAGTTGTTTTGTAGCCAGGGATGGGATCTAATTTGCCCTTAATCACTCAAACGTGGAGAAATGGATAGCACCCTCAAGAGGATTTGATCTATCCTCACTATTTTAGGTTGTGCCTTTCAACCAAGGTAAGAGAACCCTTTTGTATCCTATTGTTTGCTGGAGGAGATGGAGATATCCTTCCTAATGAAGTTTTTAAGGAGACCTTGAAGAAAATATGATCAATGCAACAAAATCTAACTCTCACGAGTTGTCACTCTAGATAGTGGAGATATTCTCTAGGCAAGGTTCAGGCTACTAAAGACATTTGGAATCCTGATTGTTTCTACATGTTTTGGTAGTGGAAATTATGAATTTGTATACACACATGACAAAAAGGGGTAGTATGGGTAGGATTAGTTGTTTTAAATGAATTTGGTGGGAGGTGAAGCAGGATAAAGTTGATTATAACTAATCTTTGAGAACTTTTCACAAAATGGAAAATTAAACCAACAGAATGCCACAGAGCAGCTAAAATGTTTCTTTAACCAAGAATATGTGCTTCAACGGAGGCCCAGATTAGCACTTTTTCATACAATCTATGAGATTCTAACATGAAGGATCGAGTTGGAAAACCCAAAAAACATCAAGATCTGAGTCCAATCATGCATGAGGTACACCCTGAGGCTTACAGACAATCTTTGTCAATAGATGAAAGAAAAGTGATTTTAAATCATTTATTTCACTCCCAGATGAAAGCTCTTCTGAGAAATGAAATTGCAAATGCCACTAAACTATCACAAGGATTGATACCTGTGTGATTAAGAAAGATTTTGACACAAGATTGCAATAGGAACAAGAACAACTATTTGTAGACACTCAGAAGTAAAGCCACACATTTTACATAAGATCCACAAGAATAACTTGAGTTTGATTAAATTTATCAGCAGGGGAAATTTTCTAGAACAATCTCAAAGCTTGTCAATGGTTGTACACTCACAACCACCTTGACATGATCAAATTCAATACAAAAGAGATATATAGGCTTCTCAATCAGCTTCTCAAAAAGGATGGGCTCTATCAAGCCTTTTTTCTATTAGGAAAATCACTCCCGACCCCTCACACTCCAACCATTTGCATGATAAATTTGTGCCATTTATAACATTTACAACAGATCCTTTTCCCCCCAAAAATCCAGACATTGAGTGCCACCAGTGCTTGCCATGATCACGATTGTGATTCCCAAGAATCAAATCTATAAAATTCGCCAGGTGCTCAGGGGGAAAGATCTCTTCAAAAATCTCCCGCATTCAACTCCTTCCTCTAGAAAATCACTCTTCCTTCTATTCGCCAACCACTTCTACCCCTATTCTATCAAATATGGTTCCTTGCATGCTCAGGAGAAGAAAAATGAAAAATCTAGATTGAGCTTGATAGTCAGACCATTTTAATGGGGAAAGACGTCTCCAGATCTCCCCCACCAAACTTAGATATCAAAATTTACTCCCCTCACTGCTTGGCATGTAGGAAATACCAAGAAATCATGAAGACTCGCACTTCTAGGATCATTTCAATAAAATGGGGGGAAAATCAAATTCAAACACAATTGTCATTGATCTTTACTTTGAATTTGGGCGGTCCACGTGGAAGATTCAATTTTAAAATAGGCCCGGGGGGTTCCTTTGACTTTTTACAACCTTTTGAAAAATGGGAAATTTTTCAATTTTTCTCCACACCTCCGCCCTTAAGAAATGAGTGTAACACGTGTCCTGAGGTGGGTCCCAAAGGAAAATCGGCCAAATTTTGATATTTCACCTCCCTTTTGGAGAAGGGAAAAATTTCAAAGTTTTCCCCGCAGCTCCGCCCTTCCGCCATTGACTGGGGCAAAGTTTTGACTATTTCCTACCGGTTCTGCAGGCCATTTTGGTGTTTTAACCCTTTGGAGGAAAAAAACCCAAGTTTCCCCGATGGTCCGCTTCCCCACCCTTTGAATTTTCAACCTTGACCTCTCCTTTGTCAGGCTTGTGGGCCATTTTGATATTTTAATCCTTAGAATAAGAGGAAAAACACCCAAGTTTCCCCTGATGGTCCGCTTCCCCGCCCCTTTGACTTTTCAAACTACCACATGTCACAATGGTGCATCTTAAGATGTTTCCCAAAATTTGAGATCTTGAAAGAGCGTGGGCTCGCCACGTGTCCTGGTCCGGCAAGATTTTTCTGAAGGCTTGAAGCTCAGCAGAAAGGTGCCATGTGTCAGAGTCTGAGGCCATCTCCTTTGGCTGTTGAAAAGTCCAAGAAAAATGCAAAGTGAGCGGAGGCCTCCAAGTGTCCTCTCAGCACTTCTTTAAAATGAAACTCAAGGGCTGGTCCTCAAACATGTGTGGTTCCTCCACGTGTTCCAAGCCTCCCAAAACCTTTTGAAAAAATACTAAGTATGGGGAGACTCGGCGGAAGCCTCCATGTGTCTCGATGGTGCAATTTCAAAATGGTGCCCATGTTTGAGACCCTGAATGAGCGTGGGCTTGCCATGTGTCCCTGTTCTACCAAACTATATTAGCTACACTAATAATTTGTCTAAGTCAAAGCAGAGCAATGGAAACCTCCCACGTGTCCTCCCGGTGCCACTTTAAGGTCAAACGAAAAAGTTAATCTTCAAATGAGCGCCATTCCTCCATGCAGATAAGTTTTGGGTCAAGGTGATCCATAGAGTTTTAGAGTGCCCACTGATCCGTGTCCAACCAAAAGAGGCCATGTTTCCTGTTGACACAAGGATGTAAATTTGACTGGGAGAAACACCCATCAAACTGTAAAATGGGGAAAAATAACCATTTGAGCTTTGAGATGAAATTTCTCCAAGGACAGAGATTTAAGAAATGTTACAAGGCTCAAATACGTTTCTCTAAGCTACATCCATTCATTTTTCTTCAAGTATTTAGGGAAAAAAAATAAGGACAAAAAAATGGGGTGAGACTGTTTTGAGCACCAACAATATCCACTTGTTTCTCCTCCAATTTCTTAATTAGATCCTACAATACTTGACATGGAATTCCATGGCCTTTTCATATTCAAATAATTTAGAGACATCATTGATCACCTCTTCTTAAATAATCAAGTCGCAATCCTCTTCTATGATGTCACTCCATGTTGCCTAATTTAAATTTAGATTATCATTATTTTATGAGAAGGCCTCATCCATCTTGGAAATGGTGGTTTTTACAACCTGCAGATCATTATATATCTCAACTGCTTCCTTGATGAAAGTATTGCCCTCCTACATAATTCTCTCCATCCATCCACTCACTTATCTCCCCTTCTGGCCTAGCTTCTTGAGCTCATGATAAGAAATATCATCGATTGTAGATGAAATTTTCATAACCATAGTAGTTGAGACTTCAAAAGATGGATTGGGTTGGGTTACATTGTGTAGCAGTGCACTAAGGTGCTTGACCTTGGTTTTGAGCTCATCCTTGGTGGCCTTATATTTGTCATATTTCTCCAAAAGGGCTCCAAGAGTAGTGTGTACATCTTACTTTACTCCTTCACGTGTAGCCTTCCCCAATGAGAGTTTTGATATCGGGTAATCCACATCTGTGATTGTTTCTTTAGTTTTCTCCTAAACAGGGGTGTTAACCTCTATCACACGTTCTCCAGATGAGTTAACCGCTAGACTTGCCATGGTTCTTGGTCTCTTGATCTATCTCTTGGGCATATGCTCCAATTTGTTGAGATCTATAACATCTCCCAAAGGAAACTTCTTCTTTTGCTTGGGAATTTTCCTAAGCAACCATTCTGGTATGGCTAGAGTTGATCAAGATGGAGCAGCAGAACCAATACTTGAAACATCAGTTAGAGAAAGATCACTAGAAACCTCAGCTGGTATTTGAGTAGAAGTAGAAATGATGGATGGTGTGGATGTAAGGATAGCCATGGGAGTTGATAGAACAATGCTAGGAGGTATGATAGAATAAAATGGAAGTGTTAAAGGAAGAAAAGAGGAAATGGGTGACCCAATATCTTCCCCAGCTGATAGAACTAGACGTAATGAGAATACTTGGGCCATAGAAGGGGATGAGAAGGAAGAACTGATTGTGGAAATTGAAGGAACTGATATCGGAAGTGATAATGGAGGAATGAGAAGGTGTGAAGGATCTTAGATAATACTAAGAGTGTCACTGAATTCAATCACTTCTGTCACAGGCATTGCAAGAGATGTGATCTTGGGAGTAGAAGCCTTAGAGAGAGATGAGCCACCAATAACAAATGAAATCTTCTTTCGGACTGTAGGAGCCTTTTGAGTCAACCTTTTGCGGTTAGTGGGTGTTGGTTGGCTTATTGATGGTATAACACCTATATTTGTAGGTTGATTTTCCCCTTTGGGTGAGATTCCTAAGCTGGCCAACCAACTAAAACTCCTTTTTAAAATGAGTCCCACCCTCTCCTTTATATTGTTGCATTCTTCCACATACCAATTAATCCATGACAGTAGTTGATTGGTAAAATTATCATCCTTTTATGATGAATCCAAAACCTCATCATTGTCTTGCATGTTCTTTGGCACATCGACCAAACCAAATTGCAGAACCTCATCAAGGGCTAAACTTTCATAATCCCTTTGTCACAAGATTTATTCATCTCAACAATGAATCCATATATCTTACAATTGGGGGACATGGGAACTGGATCGACCTGTTTCCCTAAACATACCCCAATAATAAAAATTAGTCTGTAGATGAAAGGTCTGTAGGGTTACCTCAGCCATTTCTACATCAATGTTTTTTTCCTTGTGAATATTTGGGCAAGAGTACCTGCCAATCGAAACCGAGAAATGCATTCTCGCTTTGTGACACTTATTTTGGATTCGATTATAATCCAATAGCTACCAATCTATCTCTAATAGAATCAACTTATTAGTGGGGCACCTATGAGACCTAGAATTTAGATATAGGTGAATGTAGGAAATTGAAAGTAGATCGCTCCTCATTCCCACACCTATTTGAAAGCTTCATCGGAAATCCTCTGATTATAAAGTTCTTTGTCAAAATGATAGAGGATGACAACAAAGAAAGCATCGTTAACTCTACAAAAATGCCTGCTTCTCTCATCAAGAGTGAACTGGGGATAAAATTCATATATCTGGGAGGTGCTACGAACACCCTTGGTATTCCAACCAGCAAAATCTCCCATAGTAGCAACCCCATACACCAGGAAGGATGTCATGTAGAAATTCTTCGTGTCTGACACTCTACCCAATTGATAACAAATGGAGCTACTAATATGCTCCCCCCATTGGATAAACTCTTCGTTCTTTTTTATTGTGGTAATGTACAAAAAATAAATTCCTAGAATTCCTTTGTAGAAGGAAGACCTGAAAATCTTCTTAACAACACAATAATATTGTTGACTTCCTAAATAAAATTTGACTAATGCATAGTTTTGGGTAATTTTGTGAAGTTCTTGGCCAGATAAGATTTCATCATGCTTTTTAGTGTACTTCCTCCTTCTTATCTGAATGTTCCATTGATATCTCCATTGAAATTATGGTGTAATCTTGAACGTCAGGAATTTTAACCATATCTTTAAAGAAGTCTGGGTCCAAATGGATTACCACCTTATCATCACTATCTTTGACTAACATGGAGTCTTTCTCAAAGTGGGCTGCTGCAACTAAAAAAAATTCTGGGCAACGCATGGATGTTGGAAAACTATTGGAAATGGAAATCCTACTGTCTTGGATGGCCTGCATCTATGGTTTCTTGTTTGGATCATTTAATCTTTCCTAGAAATCTAGAAAATCAATTTGTCCGAGATAAGTGTCTCTAATATTCCCTAAGTCGGAGGATAGGCAAGAGTTAGAAGCAACCCTAAGAAATGAGTATTTCATCATCTCTTTTCCTTTTGAAGTGGAAGAAGAAATCAAGCCTTGTGTTTCTAAAGCCAAAGTTGTAGAAATTCTGAAAACCCAAAGGAAAAACTTCCAAAATTCTGAACTGAAAAAGATTCGAAAGGAATCACCAAACTGAAATCTCTAAAAAAGTTTCTTGAACTCAAATCTCTGAAAAGTTTCCTGAACCAGTATCTCTGAAACAAAAAGCTCTGAAGGAAATCTCTAAAAGAATTTTTTCGACCAATTTTCCCTGAACAATTTTCCCGAAAGAAATTTTTGAAAAATAAGTTTCTGAAAGAGTTTCTCCAAAGAAGGAAGTTCCAAATGAGTTTCTCCAAAGTCAAAAGTTCTGAAAACATGAAGAAAATACCTCCTGAACAATATCTCCAAAAAAATTTCTCCAAAAAGAGTTCCGAAAATATGAAAGAAAGGAGAAGGATTGTTCCAAATAAGCACTAATTCCCAAATTTTGAAAAACAAGAATTGAGAAGAAGAACAGGAGACTCAAGAAGATCCATCAAATAACTCTGAATACCTGAAGAAACTCAAAATGTGAAACATGGTGAACCAAGGGGTCGACATTTTGAAAAAACACAGAGGGAGACCAAAGAGAAAACTGAAATGAGAAGGAAACAAATAAAAATACCTAAAACCAAACTAAAATAAAAAAATTACCATAGCTTGAAAAATACATCGCAAAGTACAAGAAATGAAATGTCAGAGCAAAAGTGTCAGTTAAAATATGACAAGTAAAAAACTGATTTTAAATAGAAAACCCGATATTAATGGTAGAAATGCAATCCGTACGGAGGTAGGTGAAAAATTAATTGCACAGAGAACCTTCGAAAGTCTGAAACCCAAAATCCCAAAATTCAGAATTTTGGGGTTTTGCACCTCAGAGATTAAGAGATGAAAAGTTGAATTGGCAATGGAAAATTCTAAAATTCGAAAGCCTGAAAGTCTAAAATTTCAGACTTTCAGACATTTGGACTTTAGAAGTTTTAAAGTAAAAATCCTAAAAATGACTTGGAGAATTCTTAAAACCCAAAAGCCTAAAAGTCTGAAATTTCAGAATTTCTGACATTTCAGACTTCGAAAGTCTAAGAGGGATTTAACAAAAATGGGGCAAAAAGTCCCGAAACCCAAAAGCTTGAATGTCTGAAATTTCTAACTTTCATGGTTTTAGACTTTAGAGAGCTAAAAGAGCAATGTCGAACCCGAACTATAAAACTCTAAAAGAGAAAAAACTCTCTGAAATCCGAAGATTAAAAATTTCAGATTTCAGCCTTGGAAATTTTCATTGTACAAGGAGTTTGAAAATTTTGTTTGACATATTTTTCTTCAAGGTAAGTTAATTGGTTAACACCTATGAAGCTGGGTAGGTGATTTAACCTGCCAAGGTAGGCTGGCCATTTGGCCTTCCGAGCTAGGTTGGCAATCTCACCTGCCGAGCTGAGAAATATTGAGCGTAATCTTTTTCATATATGAATTAAAATGATTAAGTTAAATGTTTTAAATAACAAGCAAATGCCCGGTCTCATAATTAGAATCATGAAAATAAGAACAAATACAAAATCTAGTTTGTTTTATAATTCACAGTTGTCAATTCTCACAGCCTTCATAGAGTTATTGAAAATAATAAGTTCAATATTGCTTGTATTACAATGATTAGAATTGGCATACACCCATTCTCATATAAACAAAGTATTCTATCTTCTATTGAATGGTTAGGTATCCATTATTATTGTGGTATTAAAAAAAATTAGTTCAATATTTCTTGTATTAGAATGTTTAGAAGGATCCTTTTCCCATTTACATACAAACAAACACTTATTACTTGTATTGAATGGGTAGATGCCCATCGACATATAGGAATCATATATGTCGAATATAGATAAAATTTTATTTGTTTTAGAATTTGAAGTTGCCCTTTATGAAATAATAATCATATAAGAAAAGTAGATCAAATTTATTTTGTTTTTGAATGGGGAATTCCCCATAATCTCAACCTTCATAGTTATTAAAATGATTATGTTCAATCTTGTATCGAATGAAAACTTCCAAATACCATATAGGAATCATAAAATAGGAAAATAGATAAATTCTAATTCTTTTTAGAATGGAAAGTTTCCCAATCTCACAGCCTTTATATATACTTTAAATTAATTATGTTAAATATTTATTGTATTAGATTGGCAATTTTTTTTCACTCAAGTATATCCTATTACTTTTCCCATAGTAATGATCAAGTTCAGAATTTCTTGTATTGCAATTGTAAGAATGGGTATACTCCCATTCTCATACAACCAAATTTTTTTTTATCTTGAATGTGAAGATGCCCAATGTATTATATGAATCATAGAAGAAGAATTCATGTTGAATTTATAAGATGAGAAACTAATAAATAGAGGTTAAATAGAAATTAATTAGAAACTTGATTGCTAATCGTGTCATCAAAATATCTTCATCATATTAACATAAAATATATTAATTTTACAAGAATTCCTCATACTTTTGATATTCCCTAACTATGAGAACGGGCATATGCCCATTATCATCACAATGATAGAAATATTTGTTTATATGAGAAATTGCATATGCCCATTCTCATAAAAATAATAAAACATTGTTTGTATGAAAATGGGCATAAACCTATTCTAACCATCCTACCTCAATGAAGAAATAATGAACTTAATCATTTTAATATCACTACAAAGGATGGGAGTATGAGCAACTATCCTTTCTAAAACAAATTAAATATTACATCTATTTTTTGTCTATGATGTGTATATGAGAATGGGTATATGCCCATTCAATACAAGATAAAAATTTAAATATATGGAGAAGGTGCATAACATAATAAACATTTAAATATATTCATAAATCTTATATCCAATTGTAATAGTAAATTAAATAGTAATATTCATAACATATATAAAATGTCATTAATAATCTATAACTATTAAAATTTGAAGCAAGTTTACTAATTATCTGTGATTACATATCTCCCTCTCTCTAGTATAAACTAGTATCAAATAATTTTGTTGATTCTCTGTGAAAGGGTTTTTATTGATTCTCAGCGCTTCCGTGGTGATCCATCTGCTATCGGGGCTATTCCTTAAGGAGGAATGAAGGGAGATGGCCTTATATGGCCCTATCTTCTCTTCCAATTTTTGAAAAATCTTTTGAATTGATTCTGAATCGATGGATAAAGCCATATAAAGTATTAAATGCAAGGAAGTGTTCGATCTCGTGTCAATGCCGAGGTTGCTTCCCTTTTTGTCACCCATCTGCTTCTCTTTTGAGAATTCAAGGATGAGGCCTTGGAGATTTCTCGACATTTTATTCATCCTAGACACACATTTGGTCTTACGGACGTGGTGGATAATTTTAGTTTTCCCAAAACTCTTTCAAAAATTTTAGTGGCAGTTGATGGGGATTTGGTTTCTTAGGGCTTTGTTGAAGAAATATAAAGGAGGTTTCAAACTCTTTTGGATTTTTCTATTTGAGTTCATCAGAAATATCGATTTTAGGAAGAAGGTCATTCCTACTTATCCTCCCAAGAATTTTCCCCAATTTTCCATGAGCCATCTCAAATTAAAAAACTCAAGGAAGGTCTATTCAAGACATTTAAGAATTATAGGTTGGTGATTTATCGTGGTAGGATAGATTACGATTTTGAGACTTAGGATATTAGGATACTAAAGACATTTAATCATTAAAGGGTGGTGATTTCTTATGGTATGATAAATTCAAATTTTGAATTTTTGGTGCTTTAATTTAGAGGTGATTTTCATTGGTCGAATACGTTATAAAAATATTGAATTTGAATGTCTCGGATTTTGATTGTTTGTTCTCTTACGGATGATTTTTTATTTTTTTCTCACTTACAACTAGATTTTTTTATTTAGAGATTTTGTAGGAGAAAGATGAAGGTATGCAAAAGGATGTGGGCTGATTGGATACAAAGATTATTGAAAAAGAAACTTGTTGCAGAGGTGATAAATGTGTTTGGGGAGATCATCAAAAAGACATAGAGAGAAAAAAATTACTTATTCCATCTAATCACTTTTTTCACACCATAAATAGGTATGTATTTTAGAATGACATTAAAAAAGGAATGAAATAATTTTGATTAATATATTTAGTAGTTGTCACGTTTTGGAATGTAAAAAAATTATTTTTTGTATTTTTTTGTTATTACGTTTAAGCCAGGAAATAAATCGATAAATTTTTCAGACATTAAAATAAATGAGATATATGTAAAAACCGTTCAAATAGTTGATTGTGAATTAAAATATATTTTTTAGTATACATTTTTTACACTTTAGAAGTAAGCTTTGAAAAAATAAGATATAAAAACCTTGAATAACCTACTCTACCATTTTTGTATTCCTTTTGAGAAATCTTCAACAATCTCCCTTGCAAAATAACTCTTTCAGAAGATGTTGTTTCTTCTTTCTTCTTCAAAATCTCTTTATTTTTATATATTTTCTACTATCGACAGCTATATCTTCATCTTTCTTTTGTTAAATCTTTATATCTTTATATTTTTCAGGCCACATCTACGTTCTTCCTTTTTCCCCGGCTAAATCTCTGAATGAAAATATATCGGTGCCAATAAAGTGAAAAGCAAAACCCGATTCATTCAAAATCAATATTTTTATAATGTACTTGGCCAAAATAAATTTCCTTGTACAAAAAGAGCACCGAAAATTGTAATTTTGAATGAAACTTGACATATTTAATGACAATTACAAATTTCCTCCCAAAACTTAAACTATATAATTTTTTTTTTAAAAAGTGCCAAAAATACAAAATTTGACTCAAACCTACCATTATAAATGACCGGTATGAATTTTCTCCCTATAATAAAGCACCAAAAATTTAAAATTTGAAATAATAGAAATCAAATTGTTTCTAATCAAGACGTGATATTAGTAATTAACACATCATCGATAACATTGATTAGCAATATAAATCATTGTAACTATATGATATTAGGATTAATTAATAAATTAATAATATTATAATTAAACAGTATTACTGGTAATTTAAATAATTAATTTCAAAAAAATATCATATCAATTAATATTAACTAGAAGAATTAATATTACTAATAAACTTCAATTATTATATTAAAAATGACATCTAATTATATTATCAAACGTATAAAAAATAATTTCAAAATAATTACATAATATTATAAAAATATAATTAAAATTTATAAACTTAATTGCCATTATTCATAATTCTTAATTAATTAGAGTGTATACTAAAACTTTATTAAACTAATTAATGACATAAACTGCATTAATATTTATAATGATTCTTTACTTATAATGCTTCATTAATTATAATGCTTAGAATGGGTCGATAAAAATATTTAAAATTTAATCATAAAAAAATTATAAATCACATAATATGTATTTAACATATCATATTACGACTAATTAAAATTAATTAAATAACAACATTAATTAATAATACTAATAATTGAATACAAGAAATAATATTGTATCATTTAATATTGTCTATAAATTTCAAATAATATTTTACATTACGAAAAATAAAATGATTGTTGTATGTGAATGGGCTTCAATCCATTTTAATATCTCTATAAAGGAAGTTAGAATGTGTTTTCTCTATTCCTCAACTATGATTCCTATATCAAAATAGGCATATGAAATTTGTAAAAATATATCATTAGAATCTTCCCTAAGGCAGTGAGAGTGAACAACATCCCTTATTATATCATGCTTATATGATGTTTGCTATGAGGATCAAAGTAAAATTTGTTCTGAGAGAAAAAAATTACGTTGTTTTCAAGATAAGATGAAAAAAATGTATGTTTGAATGAGAGAATGTGTAATTTCCCATTCTTAAACAAACACTGAGTTATATATGATTACTATAGAAGCAATAAAATGAAAAGAATTTCTTCTATTAATCATACTATAATATAGATTTGAAAATGATAAAGATTATATAACTTATAGTACTCACATCAGCAGTTTGAGAACTACATAAGGCTTGATCCCTCTAGAGGGTATGTAGTGCAACACTTGGCTGAGCCAAGGATAGTCTAGCCAATATGCTACATTTACAAACAATTAAATAGAGTAACAATAAGATAATTTGAGTCACAAAAGAAGAATATAGATAAAATTTACTATGATCATATAAACGAGATATGTGTGTGTGTGTGTGTGTGTGTGCGTGTGTGTGTGGAGACGATTCACAAATTATTAAAAAATAAATAATGTTTATTTGTATGAGAATAACCTTCCCATGTTAAAAGAATGTAAATGTAATATGTCGAGCATAAAATTATCTCTATTCTTCTTGTATTAAATTAGATATATAAGAGATTTCTATTAGTTATACATGAGAATGAACATATTTATCTCTATTTTTTATTAGTTATATGTGAGAATGGGCATCTTCCCTTTTAAAGTGGAAATGATGAAAAAATAAAGTCGAGATAGTAAAATTAGTATAAAAATTTTCTTCAAATCTTTTTGAAACTCCGGAACTTACAAATTAGACAGAGTAAAAATAACATAAATGGCCATATTTCCTTCTATGATAAATTAATTACATTAATTTTAATACCTCTAATCATTATTATTATTCTTCCATGATTCATATATGGGAATGGGAAGATAATTTTAATATCTCTAATATCTGTTCTTATTTTTCCATAATTCCTATCTGGGAATGGGCATCTTCCCATTCTAAAACAAAGTTAAATTTTTCACTCCACTTGCCCATTCTAATAACTCTAAAATATTACTAATTGAAATTAACTTAAATTTATCTCTATTCTTCTTATATTAGTTATGTTACATTAGAACAGGCATCAACCCATTCAATATAAACAAACAATTATATCACATGAGAATGGGCATCTACCCATTCAATACAAACAATAAACTTATCCTGGGTAGATGCAATCATAGAAAAAGAATAGAGCTTAAAAATAGAACTTGCACATTATCACAACTTGTTACTTTTATAAAAATTGTAAATTTTCAAAGATTTTTATATTTGTTACACTAATATAAATAAAAACTATATCACATGAAAATAGGCATCTTCCTATTTAATACAAACAACAAAACTTATCATGGGTAGATGCAATCATAGAAAAAGAATAGATTTTAAAATTGGAATTTGAATGTTATCATAATTTGTTACTTTTATATAAAATGTTAAGTGTGTGAATATTATATGATATATATTACACTAAAATTTGTAATAGCAAAAAATAGCTCTTACTTCCACCACCCCGTACAAAGAAATTCTATTTTTTGATGGTGCATATGACTAGGAACGAAGGGATGAAGAATGTTTCATTGAAGTTCACACCCCTAATAATTATTACAATGATTTTTGGTTGTTTCATTCCTTGGGAGACCAACACACACCAATTGGCATTCTTGTGAGCATAAAGTGTATAACAAATATAATTTTATCTCTTCAAGTGGAAAAATTGGACAACACATTGAGAACATGCTCAATACATAAAATGGAATTACATGTTTCTCTTTACAAAAAAGATGACATGGATAGGTCATAAAAAAAAAATACAAAGATTCATGTTATAGTTATGGTTGGAAAATGGATCCATACATTGAAGGGGACAAGAGTGGTGTGCATAATAGTGAAGCTATTTGTGTAGGAATTGTCATCGTATTCAAAATGCTATATCAATATGCATTCACTTCATCTGTTGCCCACTGCCTGAATATGGATAAGGAAGTGGTCTAATGAAAAATTATATTAAAAAATTTTTACCATGCTTAGAAGACAAAAATTATGTAAGTTGGAAAAACAAATTTCAAAATCACACTTTCAAGAGGTGAAGCGATATGCAAAAGAGAAAGCATTATTAAAAAAAAATCAAACTGAATTTAAAATAGTCAATCTACATTATATTAAGAGATTCATCTTTTTTGATTTGAAGAAAATTCATTCAAAATTTATATTTCTCGTTTTAATGTAGTTCCTGCTAACTACCAATACAGATCACTTAATTTAGCAAGTTTCAGTCTCCTTGAGCACTTTATGTTGTGAAACATTTACCTCTTCAGTGGGATGAAATTTTTCTTCCTTTCAAAAAATCTACTCGTCATATTTTTACATGGAGTTTGACCATGAAATTCATGACATAGAAACTCATTTCTATATTATTGATGGGAAACATACAATTGAAGCCAAAAACAAAATCCTTGTACAAATTTTAATTTTTCATCCATTCATGATAGAATCAAACAAAGGTTTTCCTATATTCTTTCTTCCAAAGAAACAACAAAACAAATAATTAGTATTTGCAAGCAACAAAATATGGCAAACAAAACATGGGTGAAAATAATATTTATTGACTTGTACAAATCCAGGTCAAGGTGGATCTTAGAGAAGAGACCACAATGTGCTAGTTTTGGTCACGAAAATTCAAAGGGCTGGAAGGTATTTATAAATTGTATTAAATTTTTTTGCACATATAAATTAACTTTAATTATTTCTTATAACATGCTAAACTAATAAAATTTACTTTAATGTTCACATGCAATCATTTGAAAGGAAATTTTGTTTCTTTTTTAGAAGGGAAAAATTGGAAAGTTTGAATGATAAAATTTCATTCCTTGTACTCCCAGATGAAATTTGAGATAAGTGGGTTTTAATTTTTGATTTTTATAGCAATGGTGGGTTTCCTTGTAGCCCAAAAAAGCTACAGACCTAGATTTTAAGCTAAATTCATTAGATCTACTTACATCAGGACTATTCAGATGCACAAAAGGTATGAAAGATGAAGAATTAGATGTCCTTAGAGATAAATGCATTAGTGGTGAAGTTTGGTTTAGAGAAGAGTATGGTGTTAATGAAATGTTTCTAAAATATTACTGCAAAAGAGTAAATCACAGTAGAGCAACAAGAGCCAAAGTTATATCTTATATGCTGAGAAGAGTTCCATAATACGTTGCTCTTATAGGATGAAATTCATTAAATGTGATTCAAAAAAATTCCATCCATGAGTCACATTTTTCTCAACTATGTCAAGATATTAGAGACGAAAAGAAAAAATTGAAAAGGATAACACACCATCAGGGGAAATAAATTTACCAAATTATTCAAAAAATGCTATTGAACTACTTGAATTGTATGTGACTGCAGCTAATAAAAATTCTCAACCAAGGATGTCAGATACATATGAATTCACTTGTCAATGTTCTTATCCTTTTTTTCTTAGTAGAACATTGAGAGGTTTGGAATTCCATTTACCACCACTCACTGTAGAAGTCATAATTGTTGATTTTTGTAATCTTGTGAGTATTGTCTTACAAAACAATATTGTTTGGCTTCTAAGTTTCATTGGGTGTAGTACAATGAGTTATATTTGCATATTTATACTTTCAGCAGTAAAAGCTTACTTATTCGATACTATTGTAAAAATATACATGAAAAAATAAAAAAAATCAACAATAATTTCATAATAATGTTATAGAATTATGAATGTAGAACATGCATTTCAAGGGATGTCAGTGATTTTTACCATATATGGTCTTAATAATTCAACCTCTATGGAGGTGGAAGGTGTGACAGTGGATCAAGATTGATCAAATCTAGAGCCCTTGGATATTATCAAACTAGATGAAATTGGAGTTTTCCATCCCTGAACATCCATTCAAATGTAAAGATCAGTTCACTTTTGGCAGCACATGATTGAGAGATACAACACTAATGCATCCCCTATATTAATATTATATGGTGGGACAAATTCATTAAAGGAACACATAATACAAATAGGTCCTCACTTATCTTTATGGTGGAGAATCACAAGCAAGAGATCATGATGCAACAATATTATAAATGTCTAATTGTGCCTCTAGGTAAATAGCCTCTACGATTTTGTGTTCTTTTCATTATAGTCATTATTTATATGTTAATTCTTAACCATGTTTACTTTGCTATAATATTAAGATGTACATCCTTCATATAGTTTTCTCCTAGTTCTTTTCATATTATATAATATATGTAAACAAAATTTAGAAGTTTAATTAGAAGAATAGAGTTAAAATATCTCCATCTCACATCTTTTAATAGATTTCTTAAAATGATTAAATGCAACATTGCATTTGTGTATAGTTAACATAGAAGACAAACGAGGGACAATTAATATTTATTTCAGATTATTTTGAGGTATTAAAATGATTAAGTTCAGTATTGCTTGTAGTTGAATGTTTACAATGGGAATATTCCCCTTCTCGAACAAACAAACATTTTTGTCTTTATATTTAATTGGAAATACATAAAATATTTATCAATTCCATAAAAATATAATAAAATTCACTTTGTTTTAGAATTGGGAAGTGGTGAATAATCTCTAAGTATGGGCATACTCAGAAGAATTAAATTGTTTTGTAATCGGAATGGAACCAAGAATATATCATTTATGTAGATGTAAGTTCTCCTATTACATTTTAATACCTACATTTATTAGAGTTCTTACAAAAATTCCATATTGCATGAATTATACATTCTTTCTCTATTATCCTACATTCTTCACAACCTATTCTAAAAAATACAAAATAATGTGTCCATTCTATGTGATGTGTGTGTAGATAATTTTGGATCTCTCTCCCTTGTATGCATGTAGAACTTGGCTCTGTTATAACAAAAGTAGAACTATTTTTTTTTACTAATGGAAATATGACATGTAACATATTTTTGAATGAAAATGTTTTCAATAGGGGATGACATGTTTTTAAAGTAATCAAATCATTATTTTGTGTATTAAATGTAAAAAGGCACTCTCCAAGTATTAGAGACATCTTTGTACCTAACTTCCATGAACTAGAGATGTGTCCCAATGATTGATAGGAGACACATACTCTAAAATTGGTAAAACCCCAGTTATGAAGGGAATGAATCCTTTTTGTCCTACTCCTATTCTTTCCCCTCTTTAAAAAAAAATACTCTTTCTCAATTTTGTAATGCACCATTCTAAATTATTCCCTTTTTATCATATTGTTCTCACCCTCCTCCACCTTACATTTGGTTGTATACAAGACAAAAATTGATTGTTTGTATGAGATTGGGCTTCTGCATATTAAAAACATTTCCAAGTTACATAAGCATTATAAAATAAGGTAATATTTATTTATTTGAGAATGGGCTTAATCCCATTACAAACAAGATAAGAATGTGATAATGCACATCTTCTCATTTTAGACAAATTAAATTTATCTCTATTATTTAATTGAGAATGGGCTTGACATGAGTTGTTAAAAGTATACTTTTTTTTATAATGGGAAATTTTCAGCCTAGAACAAGAAAGGAAACCAGATTATAATCTGAATCATGGGTAGAGTTAAAAAAATCATTCAGAAGACAAATGTTTTATAACCACTTCCTTTATTAGAGTTTGAAATATTCCAATATTGCATGTATTGAATGGGCATATGTTCATTTTATTAGAGTTAGAAATATTCTGGATTTTTTAACAACTTCCTTTATAGAGGTTTTATAATGATTAAGTTCAATATTGCATGTATTGAATGGGCATATGTCCATTCTCATATATCAATTATATGTTCTTCCTTAATGATTCCTAGATAAGAAACATAATCCGCACATTCAATACAATGACTGAACTTAATCATTTTAATACCTCTGTAAAGTATGCGAGAAAGCATGGGGAATGGCTGTTATACCTTATAAAAAAGGAGAACTAATGAAGAGTTAAAAGTATACTTTTTTTACAATGGGAAATTTTCCAGCCTAAATGGGAAAGGAAAATAGATGATAATTTGAATCATGGGTAGAGTTAGAAACAATCATTCATGTGAACGTTTTATATTAGAGTTAGAAATATTATGAATTTTTTAACCACTTCCTTTATAGAGGTTTTATAATGATTAAGTTCAATATTTCATGTATTGAATGGGCATATGTCCATTCTCATATATCAATCATATATTCTTCCTCAATGATTCCTATAGAAGAATATGCATCTGCACATTCAATACAATGATTGAACTTAATCATTTTTAATACAGTATAAAGTATATATTAAATCATGGGGAATGGCCCCTCTACCTTATAAAATAGGTGAACTACATAAGGCTTGATCCCTCTTATTGATGGTATGTAGTGCAACACTAACTCTGTCAGGGATAGTCCAGCCAATATAAGACAATTATGAATAATTATCATAAGGAAAAAATTGTAAGTTTTGAAGAGTGGATACCTAGAGAAAAGTATTTACTGGCCAAGAAAAATGTATTCTTTGAATTCTTGGGTCATTCTCACCTTGGTGATAGATTGTAAGTAATTTAGGCTCTACATCAAACAACCAGATTATGTAACATCTCTTTCATACAAACAAACAAATTTATGCAAACATTTATTCTTCTTCTATGATTCCTAATTGAGAACAGTATCTGCCAAGTGAATAAAATATTGAACAGGTATTACAGTGAACAAATAGGTATGTTCCCAATGAATACAAGATAGAATAGGTATTACAGTAATTAATTGAGAATGGACAACAATTCATTGTTTACAATTGTTACTTTATATTCTAATTATTTATGTTCATTGGTAGTAAATGACGAGCCCTTGAAAATGATCATGAGTGGAGAAAAAAGTGCAAGCCATGAGGTTAATCCATTACATTAGAGATATTATTCCTATTAATAACATGATTATGAGTGGAGAAAACAAGTGCAATCGCAAGCCATGAGGTTAATCCATTACAGGAAGATACTATTCCTCGATATTAATAGCATAGATGCCGGCCAACCAAGAAAAATATACTATTCCTAACAATAACATGATGTTGGCCAGACAAGAAAAATCTACCCAACAAAAGAGAAAAATACACAACTGATGGTGATTGATACTGAAGCTACATCAAACCCTTCACCATCAATTATGATAGGTTGTTCATGAATAGGTATCAAGTATTATTTAAAATTTAATAATATTTTTTACTTGTCGATATTAGTTTGAGTCAATTTGATAAATATATCCTAATTGCAATTTTTATGTGCAGATGCAGCTAGAGAGAATTCAACAAATATATGTAAAGAAATAGGTAAAAATATTAATCTTTTTTATTTGTCAATATTAGTTGGAATCAATTTGATAAATATATCCTAATTTCAATTTTTATGTGAAGATACAGCTGGACAAAATCTAGAAAATCTACAACAAACAAATAGATGTAAAGAAATAGGTAAAAATATTTTGTGAAATATTATTATCGTATTTGAAATACATACAAGTTAATAATGAAGTTTAATATTATTTTTTTTGCAGTGCCTCGAAAGAAACATTTACTTGTTCTTGAATTATAAGAATTGTTAGTTCAAAAGCATACTTCTAAAAAGGAAAATACATTTCAATTGAACAATGAGCACCTCCTACCACAAATGTCTATTACCCAATTTATAACTTATGTGTCTAAAGAGTTTCATCGAATACCATTCTAGTCAGTCTACATTGGATACAAGATGCTAATGTAGAAAAACTAGCAACAAAACTGTTACTCTGTAGCTAAAGTGGACATGCAACCTTTGTTTTGTTGGGGTATGGAGCATTGTGAAAAAAAGGGAGACAAATTTATTAAAAATTTGGAAACAATTTGGAAGACACCAAAATTTCCATACAAATGTGAAACTACGGTTTTAGTTAACGTAGACAACAAAGGGGTTCCTAAAGAAAATTTTTTGTTGTCTCTAAGGTTTCTAAGAAAGACTTTAAAAATAATAAGTGGCTTATGTATGACTTGTTTACTTAACTAGTTGCGGTACGGGTTGTAGATGATGTAAGAGACATCTTAAAGGGATGTTCTCTATTTCAAACAACAGTGGAACAAATGAATATATAAAATTGTGTTTATTACATTTTTGTAGTTCTTTTTCCCATTTTCCATTTGAAGTGATTATTATATACTCTTTAATAAGATGTTATTGATGGTTATTAGTATGTAATGCTCAAAATGTGTTTATTACAATTTTTTAGTTTTTGTTCACATTTCATCCAAATGATGTGATTAGTAGATAATGATAAATTAGGATGTTATTGATAGTTTACCATTTAATTCTCAAAACTAGCTTTGATAGGATTATACAAAAAGAAAGTAATTATCAATAAAATCAGATAATATAATCTATGATTTAATTTATTGAAAAAGAGTTTTTTTATTGGTTGGTTTTTCAGATCTCATTTTCCATGGAAATAAGTTATTGGTTTTGGGGGTAGAATAATTGCTCTTTGGATTTCCATGTATTTTTGAATTTAGATTGCTAACCATACAACCAAAATTTACATATGCATGCTACAAATACTTTAGTTGTACTTTTCAGCCCTAAATGGTTAAGGATAGCATGAAACATTTTGATATTGGATTGTGGTTTACATACCTGCATTCAAGAGAATGACATGCCTTCATTCAAAAATTTGATTGGCTAAGAAATATTGAATTCATTTTTTGCTGGGGCATATCGGAGTGTGAAATTTATAACAAATTTTTAAGATTGAAGAAGGGGAATATTGTGTCTAGTTTACAAAAAAAAATATGCAAAAGGTTCTCAACAAGTACACCCAAATATATGGAGCAGAAAACATATTGTTCATAGGTGAAACAAAATGTTTTGTTCATGATAGAACTGAGGCACTTTTATTTGGATTTCCTTCTAGCTGGAAATTTGATGGCACAATGCATTCTGATAGAAAAAATTTCACACATTTATGTACATGGTTAAATCATGTGGGTCCACACCCAAATTTACGTCGGTCTTTGGAAACATTTAAAAAATCAATTACTGAGCTTGATTGAGTGTATTTGATACTATTATGTTGATATATATATAGATATATTTAGTTTATTTTTGTAGTCTTTCTCACAAAATTCAATCATATTGGTTTTTTTAGTCTATTTCATAACAATGGATTTATTACCATCATTTTATACAAAAAGAATTGTGACTTGTATTTTTATCATAACAACACATTTCCATGAATACTGAGCTTGATTGAGTTTACTTGTTACTATTGTGTTGATTAATAAATATAAAATAATTGGTTTGTTTTTTAGTCTATCTCATAAAAATATATAAATATTGGTTTATTTTTGTAGACTATCTCTTAACAATTCATTTATTACCATCATTTTATGTTGTATTTATCTCATAACAACACATTTCCTACCTTCATTCTATGCAAATAAATCCACGTTATAGTTAAACATTTGTCAATTTTTATTGATATCATAAATTAGAAGCAATATTAGATACAAATATATATGATCAAAATATGTAAAATATACAACATGCAAATGCGCACAACCCCATAGTTAAAATAAATCACATCCAAATTTTTCTTTCTTTCTATATTAAGCTTATGAGAATGGGCATATGCCCATTCTCATCACAATGATAAAAATATTTGTTAGTATGAGAAATGGTATATGCCAATTCTCATCACAATGGTAAAAATTCTCATCACAATAATAAAAATCTTTGTTTGTATTAGAATGGGCATATGCCTTTTCTTACCATTCTAACTCATTGAAGCAATATTGAACTTAATAATTTTAATATCACTATAAAGGATGTGAGAATGGGCAACTGTCCATTCTAAAACAAATTAAATATTACCTCTATTTTTCTTCTATGATTCTTATATGAGAATTGAGCATATGCCCATTCAATAGAAGATAATAAAATGTTTGTTTGTATGAGAATGGACAATATAAGTATTTTCTATGCTTTGTAAAGCTATAAATGTATTAATTATTCCAATAAGTATTTCTTATTCGTAGTAAAAAAAAATGTAAACCCCTAAAATTGAAATCCCTCATACATTATATATAATTCCAAAAATCCCTTTTTGGATTCCAAATAATAGCCAAATCAAATTCCAAAAGAATCCTTTTTGGATTCCAATAATAGCCAAATCAAATTCCAATATTTGGTATAAGAAAAACCAATATAGTTGATTTCAGTATTTAATCTAGATTGTAAAATGTCTTCCCATTAGGATGGAACTGCAAAAGAGAATAACGAATAAGTAGTCAAATACACATGTATATGATCAAAAATGTGTAAAAGGTATGTAAGGAAAGTATGTACTCATAAGAAAATAAAAAAGGAACATGTGCAAATGATTTGTGATGAGAAAAAGGATATAGAAAGGATCCTTAAGATGCTATAGATGATTAAGTTTTTGGGATGATCTCACAATAGTTGTGCCAGCCACGTTTTTTATGGGTGATCTCATGCCATGTCATGGAAGAAGTGTAGGGAGAAATTTTTTATGTTATCCTCCAACCTTTAATTTTTTCCTGCAATGTAAAACACCACTTCAGATGGTGTATAAAATTTGAAAAATTTGATCCAACGTGAAAGTAAAAAGTGTTGTACATACTACATCCATGTCGAGTGCTAAGGACTGTGTGCCACTGTAAAATTCATTGTGTGGAGTTGTGTAGAATGTGTTGAACTTCCAAATTTTGTGTAACTTCCCCCTATATATAGGTGTCCAATAAGGGTCAAGGGACACTCAGGTGTTTTTTTCCTGGTGTAAGCACTAGTGTGTGTGCGGTGCTAAGGACCCAAGTCTGATTCTTAGCCATATATGATATTGACTATTGTGTTATATTGGTACTGTGATGTGATGTGTGAAGACTATGTAACACTACATGTGGTTATTTATTCACCCAAATGATTCCCCTCCTTTTTGGTGCATGCGATGCCACGTAAAGGAGTATGTGGCCTAAACCAAAGGACTAATTGGTGTGCTGAAATTATGCCCTATAGGGGGATGGGAATGTGATTGGTAGAAACTAAGACACACACACAAAAAAATTGGCTAGGAAAACAAGAGTTAGTACAAGTAAAGCACACATATAGAACACATGTATAAAGAAAAAATGTAAGCTAAGAAACAAGAAGACAATGTAAACCCGTAAGAAGACAACGTAGACCATGAAAAGTGGGTTGAAAACATGGGAAACCACTCATGAGTGTTGCAAGACAATCAAGTGTGACTAAGCCAAACAGTAGATACAATGTGCCACACAAGACAAAGGTAAAATCCCAAATACAATGGAATAAAAAGTAGACAAGTAATGTACTAGACAATCATGGAAGTTAATAGTCTTGCATAACAAATGTTGCACATGAAGTAATCATTAACATGTTAGAAAGATAAATAGTATGTAAAAGTGTGTATAATATGATAATGATGTTTTATGAAAAATGAAACAATAGCACCTGTAGTGTGCGTAATGTGGATGTCCCCAACAGTCCTTGTAGGACTAGTAATAGGTACTGACGGCAAAACATCTATGCTGCATGTAACAGATATTTATAATTTGCGATCAAAACTAGAAAGGAAATGTGAATGTGCATGTGTGTATGATAAATATAATGACATACAAGTATATCTATCTAGCATGTGTAATAAAGTGCAACATGTAACAAGAAAAAGTAAGAAAGAGTAAATAGCAACCACAGATATGCAATATGTTGTGGATGAGATGGAATGGAATGCAATGTGAGTGTGATAGGAGCCGCATACCCTCTAAGTGAATGTGTATACATGAAATGATGTTTTTTTTTTATATTCCCACTCAATAGTCAAGAATGAACCATAAACAATAGTGTTTCATCGAGATATAGGTCGTATGTGTGTATTAGAAAGATGTGATTATCGAGACACAAAGCATAGAGTGTGTGAGTGAGTGAGTGATTGAACATGTGAATGTGATGAGGTCCATTTTAGACTTAAACCCTCAATAGTCAAGTATGTAACACAGAACTAGAGTGTGTCACATGGTAATGATCACAACATGTAGAGGTATATGTAAGAGAGTTGTAGTGTGAATGTGTGTAGTGAGTAATGCACCAAGTGTGTGATATAAACTATGAGAAGAGGATTTCCTCTGTGTATTACATGTTTTGTGTGTGAGATGTGTAATGTGTAGTGTGTTGTGTATTGTGTGTGAGGTTCATATATATAGTATTCCCTCAATAGTCGAGTGTAAACCAAAGCATGAGAGTGCGTCATTGGGAAATGTTTTAAATTGTGTATACTAAAAATATGTTATCATATTGTGCAAAGTGTAGAGTGTAATCACGTTAGTGAGTGAGTGAGATAATGATTGAATGCAAGATTTTGGCTAGGTATATTTTAGATATATGACCTCACTAGTCGATTATGGATTGTGGAACTAGAGTACATCATAGGGAAATGAGCGCAATGTATGAAAGTAGATGTGAGGAAGATATAATGTGAATGTGCAAAGTGAATAGCGTGTATAGTATGTGAGAGATGCTGCAAGAAAGAGGTGTGAATAGCTTGTTATGTGTGAAAAGTGTGTAATGTGTAGTCTGTAGTGTATGGTGTGTGAGGTTCATGTATAAAGTATGCACTTAACAATAAAGTGTTAACCAAAGCATGATAGTTTAGCATCGAGGAATTGTTGTTCTAATGTATGATGGATGTAAAATACTAGACACGATATGTGTAAGATGGGAGACAATTGATGGTGCTAGAAGAGCGGGGAAGAAGTACGATTCCCGCAAATGTCTGGTGTATTGTTGATTGGGTGATGCGAGAAACAAGGAGAGATTGTATTGTATGCGCGAGTATAAATAGATGGTTATATATGTATGTACGTATAAGTGATTATGGAATATATAGATATGGCATTGAACTATGTAATGTGAAGTTAAAACGGGTTTTTTTATTTATCATAATAGATCCCTCAAAAGTCATGTGAGAAATGTAACAACACGAGTGTGTCATTAGGAATTGACGATACAAATTTATCAAGATGTTTGTAAAAAATTATTAGAGAAGATTAGTTATTAAGTACGAAGTGTCAAGTGCATAATATGATATCGACATTTGATAGTAATTCAAGGGGGTGAGAATCTATGATGCCCCCCAACTATGTAAGCGATGGAGGGTTAGTCAAAGAAACTAAGTGAATCAATGTAAGGAGTAGTTTCCTGAACAAAATTGGTGAGACATTGAGGTGGTGGTGTCGTAGGATCCTTAAGTAGTGGAAATTAAAAGAGGTTAAATATATTTATGTGGTCTTACATAGTGAGTGGTTTCTTATTTACCGTAGGTGACTTGAGAGCTAGAGGAGTTGTATTGATTTTTAGAGGATATTTCTTAGTTTGACTCAATAATACTATAGATGATTTAGAAGGAGGAGGTGTTGGACTGATTTTCATTGGAGGTTTCTTAGGTGGACTTGATAGTTTCATACATTACTGTTGTTGCAGACTCACAACACCCATGGATGCAGATCAGGCTTCTAGGTTGATATTCAGGCATCCAGTGTGATTGCACAACATGGAATCCTTTCTCTAAGTGTGGGACTTGTAAAGATGAGAAAGGATTCTCCAGAGAAGGCTGGTTCGTATTCCTCTGTTCAGATGCACACAATGAAACGCAGAGGGTTTACCTCAAAAACTAATCTAATCTTGCCAAGGAGACAAGGTAAGAAAATGCATAAAATAAAATCTAAGCTAATAGAGGTGATGCACCGAGGAATGTTAGAACACTCATGCTTTGCCAAATCTAAACACAGACCATGTAGATGCATATACACAACACCATGCACAAATAGTAACCAAACTGCAATGAAGAGATCAAGAATGACAGTAATGAATATATGTAAGAGGGTTTAGAAGCAATCACAAACATAGACACATATATATTGCTCAAGGAGTCGATTCAATACATTGCAATGGCCAAAAGGCAAAAAACTGGTGTTACAGTCTATATGGGAGGTTTGAAAATCTCCACGAATTCTCTTGCAAGCAGGAGAAGAAGGGAGGAATTGCAAAACAAGAATGTCCAACCCTGTAGAAAGAAGCCCCTTCTTTACAATTTATAGGAAGAATGAGAGAGAGAAAGAGAGAGGAAAGTCAAAATCTACCCCAACCACCTCCTGAGATGCATTTAAACTCATCTCATCATGGCAGAAGCGGTGGATCCTGGCGAAACGGCGGGCTGCCTAACAAGAGCAGCGAACTGTCTGCTGCATTAAAATTGTTTGTTGAAGCATCACTTCTGTTTGGTTATTCATGCGTCTGAGAGGTGTTTCTTGATTTTCATCCCTCCAGAACTGAACCAAAATGAAAGATTGATCCTTGGAAACGTGTAGAGAATTTTACCAGCTTTCCGTTGATATAAAGAACGTGCGCAAATCTGAGCTCTGGATCAAAAGTTATGGCGATCTGAAGATTTAGGGCACGGAACAGACGAAAACAGATTTTTGAAATTTCTTTTCCCGCACTCTGCCACTCTGGATGACACGTGGCAAGCTCTGATTCACTGAAGAAATTCTCTCTCCTCTACCTTTTGGCATGGGCTTTCCTTTGAAATTTCCTTGTGGGCCCCTTAAGCTTGGACACGTGGCGCCATTTCATTGGTTCGGTTCAGCGCTCGATAACTTGTCCCTTTGACTTTTTGGACCTTTTCTCTTGTGAGGACACGTGTCATGCAGTGATTCATCCATTGGTCTGCCGGCTCCTTCGCGTCCACTTCGCTATCCATTTGGCCCGGATGTCCCAGTGCTATCTGGGACAAATTCTTCTGGTTCACCCGAAATGGGCTTGGACGTCCCCATTCTGCCAGTGACACGTGGTGTTATCTGATCGGCTTTCGGCTCCTTCGGTTATCTGCATCCCGCGCGTCCGCTTTGTCCCACTTCTGCTTCGGACTAAACTTGACTCTTTTCGGCCGGTTCGGCCGATTCGCATCCTTTGCGGCACTCAGATGTCCCATATGTGCAGTTTCGAACTGCCTGTGCTCATTTCAGCCGATCCGGCCGGTTCGGGTCTTCCGCGTACTCTTGTCCCGCTAAACGTCTTTGTGAAGCAACACAGCCAATTTTTCTTTCTTTCAGTCGGATTCGGGCTTTTCGCGCCCGTCGTGTATTTCTGGCCCGATTGTCCCAAATGCTAATCGCGGGCCACCTAGAGGCTTTTCAGCCGATCCGCGCCTTGACGTCCCAAATGTCCCAAGTATGCTCCCTTGAGACAAGGACTTAGCCAATTTTTACACTTTTTCCTGGATCAGGCCTATTTTCTGCAACTTCTCGCATTCTCTCAGAGCTCGTTCTTGATCAGCATGGGACTTGGGGATCCTGATGTATGTTATCAATTCAACCCCGGGGGGGGGAATTTTGACAACAGTTTTGACGATTCAGCGGGGTTACCTGCCTGCTAGGTGAGAATATCAGTGGCCTTTTAGCAATCCATTATGGCATGGAGTTATAAGCAATAACCTGAAACAAGCCTGATACTGCAACTTCTTCTACCAGCAACACTGCTGAACTGTAGAAAACTCAACCCGAGGAGCAGCGAAACCTGTGCCAAAGCACTTAGGGAAACTAGAAACCTAACTACAACAGGACAATGTGCATACGCACTTAGAGGAATTAAGGGAATCTAAACTAATATTTACAAGGGTGAAACTTTTATTCTCAGTAGCAATGTTTAAGATAGACTCTCTGATGTCCTCCTGTAAAAATCTGCACTCTCTTGTGCTTTGCCAATGAGACACAATATATAGCAAAGCATTGCTGCTCACCCACCTCCTGAAAATAGTACTAAGTCACTCCATGATAGATTTTATCCTTTGCCTTTGAATGCATAATAAATAAGGCCTAAAATTATACATGTTATCTACAAGAGGAAAAAATAGCACTTAGATTTCCAAAATTGACACCAAGATCAAATTTCTTTGACTTTCTATCCAAGGTTTTCATTGCATGAAAAGGTACGGCCTCTTTTAGAAATACTGAAGTGTTTGGGATGAATAATTTTCTGATCTTTTCTTGCAGCTCTATCAACTCTGCATATCTCAACATGCATGAGACTGTCAAATTCTAGCTGAACTGACTAAATGCTTCATGATTTCCAACTTGTCTTCTAGTGAACTTATGTGACACATGTACAAGGGTTGCCTCTGTTGCTTTTATATGCATGAATGGAGAGTTACTTTGTGGACCTTTTGATGTTGTGACACTTGTAACTGATCAATTCGTCCTCATAAGGCAGAGATTGTCTTGGTGCATGCATAAAACTTCTGATACTTTTCTAGAAAACTCCTACTTGATCCATGTGTAACAAGAAATATTCTTCTCCTTGTTGACTCGGCCTGGCCATATACCTTGAGGGTAATAAAACGACTGAGGTCACTTTTTGATTATTAGCAAGCTCTTGATGGCACATAAATTTTAGGGCCTCCTTTAATTATCTCAACCACTGCCAATGCACCATGCAAAGACTATTGTGGAAAGTTAATATTTAAATTCCTTGGATAGTCGATGGCCCTCCTTTAATTAGTCATGATGAATGACTTTGGTCTAAGGTTTGCCTAGATTTAATCATATTTCAAATACTTCTTCTGTCCCCTCCAACAATGCTCGACCCTTGGTATGTCGGTGGGTTTTGACTTAACCCTAGTTATGGGTTTTGCTTGAATTGGGGTTAATGACACCCGTGCATTTTCAAACTCCCATAGCATGAATGGCTAAGCTGAACTGAGATTGGATGCAGTGGAAGCAGGTAGAAAACTTCTCTTTTCCTATGAAAAATGCATCACTTCTTACACCTCTTCACTCCATGCATGAGCAATCTCTAGAAAATGTTTAGGCCAATAATAAGCAGCCTGTCATGAATTTTCCATGAGATGTCACTCTTGGTGCATACTGGCCACCAGCTATTGTACACCATGAAATTGTTTCTGCATCATTCCTTCGAGCTCTTTGGTCTATGCTAATGCATTGTTATGTCAGCTATTGCATTCACGTCTTTACTTAAACTGGAACTCCATCAACAATGGCATTAATGAAGGGCTTGCAACCTAAAGTGTCTACTCTAGGACATGTGCTCAAGCTTCTCAAGGAGAAAAATGGCCTGTACGTATTCAGTTCCTCATATCTTGGGTGGCCGTGGAAAGAAAAAAGGGGGAAGCATCATCTACATCTTGATAGCCACTTGAGCTCATGATTGTCATAGAAGGTCAAGCTCTACCTCTTCACTTTGCGGACTACTCCATCTAGCTCAACCTGATTTCTCTGCTCTTCTTCCTGACCGGTACATTCCAAGTTAGCAAGCTCTGCTTTTAGTGCTTAGATTTGGTTAGACCATATAATGCTTGCCTCTATTACCTTATGTATCTCTATCTTCATCAGAGGCTCATTTTGTTGGGTTGACAAGCCATTTCCTTCTACATGATGGGCTTAAGATTTGGGTCCATTTCTATGGCTATGTTGATGCTCACAGCTGCCATTTCTAAGTATGAAGCTCTGTATACTTGCCATTTTTCGGGTTGTATCGAATGCTATCACTTCTATTTGTTGAAGTTGGGTCTTCTAGGCTGTTGTTTCCTTATTGTTATGGGTCGAGCTCTATTTCATTGCTCGAGCTTCTTATATGGTAAGCTCTATTTTTTTCCTTCAAAATGTTTCTGTTTTTTTCCTACTTAGAAATCATTAAAACTATTCCTTGCCACCTCAAAACTCCAAATATAAACATTTTGAGTTCTAGATATTCTTTTTATAATGTTGTAAACCACCATCGTTGCTTGAAAAACTCAAGAAGATGGCTCTCACTTGACATTTTCTCTTCTGAGACTTGATAATGTGAAGTTATTTTATTTGTTGGTTTTTGTGTGTTGCACATTTTAGGGCTTGGAATCACATGGATCTCCAATCATCTAAGAAAAACTTACCATCAGAATTTCCCATAATTATTGACTAGTGGCCACCATGTAAAGCATGAGTATGAAGTAAGGCCAAGGTAATTTAGAAGGCTATCTATTCAACATTTCAAGGATCTCAATGACTCTATCATGTCCTAGAGGACCTTCAATCTTAGTGATTATTTATTTATTTTCCTATCCACTTACTCTGAAGAACCATTCAGCATATGCTTATCGCAACCTGATTGACTACCTCTTACAGTGAAATTACAAATGGTACTCTCCGATCATTAATAAACTTATGATCTTGAATGACATGGTTAGTAGCCATTTATTAAGAGAATGAAAGACCATGTTTACTAGATTTTGTATTTACCAATCCTCATGGGCACAAACTGGTTTATCCTAGAGCTCTCACAAAGTAGCTCCAGCTAATTTCAGACTCAGGGTGTTTTCCTTAATCTTGACTTTTTATTCAACCATCTTGTATATAAAAACAGGGCTCATGAAAAGTATTGCTCCTTCAGATGTATCTGTAACATTTGTTGTTAGAACTCGTGAGCAAGAGAAAACTCAAGAATCAACTAAAGAAGTTTGCTTTGTTTATGAACTACTGTCACAACCCTTATGAAGTTAACTTTTTTAACAATTGATTTCTCATGTAATTGCTTTGAAAATGAATGTTCTGAGATCTAAGGGTTGTTGTTCCTTCCATTGTTAATTGAGCTTCTTGGTAAAACTGTAGCATGGCTACCCTTTCATAGTGTTGGTTCGTGATAAATAAGTTTTTCTTTGAAGGTAAAAATCATAGAAACCAGATTGGATTTGAAATTGCCAGTGCCTCAAGAACTTATCTTTTATTTATGCATAGCTATCTTCATTACTAATGAAGTGTGGACTATATTGTCTTGATCTTGAATTTTCCACTTCTTAGGTCTTTGTCCCTGGGCAATGGAATACTTGAGGCTTTTGACAACTGGAATCTAGTTCTACCTTCAGTGAACCTTTCAGGCCTGGGTTTAACTGAATGATTCCAAATGGGACATCCTGGCACATTCAGAGATCTCTTCACAACTTAGTTGACCTGGACATTGACAGTGGCTACTTTCTTGAAAATTCCCCTCATCCTAGAGCCTGAAAGGGCTCGAAATCCGTAACATCTTCTTTTTTCTTATGTTATATGACGATCATGTAAGAAATTGAACAAAGGAATGAAGGTGACAATTCCTCCTATTCCTAGGAAAATGAATTTTTTAGCCTTGATCAATTGCCCCAAAGATTCCTACTGATGAAGAATCTTCATTTCATCAATTTTGTCGGGAAATGGCCATGAATGATCAAACAATAGCTTATCTGATTAGTTCCTTGCAGACTTGTAAAGATTTAGCTTGAGAATCAAACGCAAATGTGGCAACGTAATTTTGATTTCAAATTTTGGCTCAAAATGATGCAATCTAAATTGATTCTTCATTTGAGAAGAGGAAGTACTCTAGTAACCTACTGCATACTCTTCCTCACTTGCCGCATGTTGTTGTCATTTATGTAAAAGGGTATTCTTGGTGCACATAATGGAGAGTCCATGATGTTGTCGTTTGCGATGAAATCATTGAATACTTGGGTTGACAAATAATCTGATTCAATGAGTGAAGGTTGATTGGTGTGAAGCTCCATGCGTTTACATGTCATGAAATGTGTGTTCTTGACATGGGGTCTTAGTGCATGCATGTTCTTGATACATGGTTCAAGAAAGAAGGTGTTGTGTATGAGCTTCAGATGTTGTATGAAGGTTTCTATAGTGTCTAACAGGTTCAATGAATTGTGTCATAAGTATATGAGTGTCTACAAGATGAACACCATGTCAGTTCATGAGAGGTATATGTTGAAACAATGATCTAGGCCTAGTCCATAGGAAGTATGTTGCAAGCATTGAAACAAACATGAGGTACAAAAGAAAATCAAGAAAAAAAGTCTAGTGTAAACATATGAGGATTTTGTTTACATTAAAGCTATAACATAATTGTGCAGAAAGGTGTATGAATGTTCACAATGAGATGTAATGCATAATGTATTTCAAGGTCTTTTTGAGGCAAGGGCAAGAAGATAAGGAAAGAAAGCATGGAAAAACTAGGTATGCAGGATGATATTTAGAGGTAAACATGCATGAATGATAATTGGAAATCATGGAGGAAGTCATCCCATAGGTGTATGAAAATATTGAGGTTAGGAGGTTGATGAAAAATTATCAAAAGTTGTCCCTTTGATTCTACCAAGCTAACGTTCAAAACAGTCATTCCCAACTCGAGGGTCAACTTTCAAGTGCTCACTCACACGGAAAAATATGCATGGGGACCTGATCTATTCATCAATGTTGAGGCACGGAGTTAATATTATTTTGTAATTAGAATGAGGTAAAATGATGCCCTATCCTTTATGAATGATTGTTAAGAAGCCAAGCGAGTTTTAAACCCTCCTAAAACCCTACTCTTGTAGCGATGGAGAAAACATGATGAGTTTGGTCATGTTATGACTTGGGAAGGATAGTGTGAAGGTTAAGTATTGTAGATAATTCATCAGAGCTCATTTTGATGGTGACCCACATGCTCTAGGTTTCATGAGAAGCTACATCAAAATCCCTATTTTGTGGAAATTTACAGGTACATGTATGTGTTGCAGGTTTCATAAAGTGAAACAAATTGTTTCCTCTACTTTGGGATGTGTTATAAGTGCTCATGAAAAGTTTGGGAATATTTCAGTGCAATAAATTGATGATATATTTCTTCCAGTTTGACCTACCGCTAATGACCTAAAGAGGCAAAACCAGTCATGGAGGTCCAAAAGGTGTTTAGTAGAAATACATTGAGCAATGAAATTTGGGATTGGATAGCTTGTAGAGGTCTGAAATGATGTGTTTGAGGTATTATTTTGATCAAATGTGGTTTATTTTTGCTTAATCCCTAATGGCCTAATTGTAGACACAAAATCACGCACTTGGGTACATTTCTAGGTCCTAAAAGCATGTTAACATTTACATGATTCCTAAGAAATAAAACTAGTGAATGACAACTATCATTGACCTTTTTTCTTTGCCCATCTTGTTTAGGGTTACACGACCCTACATCCTGGAGTGCAATAGACCAACTTTACTAATTTATATATGGCTTCAGAAACCAATTAAGCCAGGAAAACAACAGCCAAATAGCTAGATTGTCCCTCCTGGGCGTTCCTAATTTCTTACCTTACTCATTTTTTGGGTATCTTTACATATTTTGGGAAATTTTCTACTTTCAGTTGGCCTTCCAAAGTTGGTCACTGTTGTTGCAGACTCACAAGGAACCCCTAGATGCAAATTAGGCTTCTATGTTGATGTTCAGGCATCCAGTGTGATTACACAACATGGAATCCTTTCTCCAAGCGTGGGACTTGTAAAGATGAGAAAAGATTCTCCAGAGAAGGCTGGTTCCTATTCCTCTGTTCAGATGCACACATAAAAATGCAGAGGGTTTGCTAAAACCTAATCTAACTTGCCAAGGAGACAGGGTAAGAAAATGCATAAAATAAAACCTAAACTACAAATGTGATGCACCGAGGAATGTTAGACACTGTTTTGCAAATTTAACACAGACCACATAGATGCAATACAAACACCATGCACAGGTAACCAAACTGCAATAAGAGATCAAAATGACAGCAATGAATACATGAGAGGGTCGAGAGTCAATCACAACACATATATTATTGCTCAAGAGTCGATACAGTACATTGCAATGGCCAAGAGGTTCAAAAAGACTGGCATTACAACCCATATGGGAGGTTTGAAAGCTCCACAATTTCTCTTGCAAGCGAGGGAAGAAGGGAGGATGCAAAACAAGAATGTCCGACCCTCTTAAAGGAGCTCTTCTTTACAATATATATCAAGAAATGAGAGATGGGAAGAGAGAGGAAATCCAGAATCTACCCCAACCACTTCTTGGTAGCATTTAAAATCATCTCATTATGACAGAAGCGGCGGATCCTAGCAAAATGACTGGGCTGTCTAATAGGAGCGGCGAGCTGTCTGCTGCATTAAAGTTGGTTGTTGAAGCATTACTTCTGTCTATCACCATGCGTCAGAGACGTTTTCTTAATTTTCTCCCTCCAAACTACACCAAAATGTGAGATTGATCCCAGAATCATGTAGATAATTTCAACAGCTTTCCGTTGATATAAAGAACGTGCAAATCCGAGCTCTGGATCGAAAGATACGAAGGTCTGAAGATTTAGGGCACAAAACAGGCAAGAACAGGTTTTAAAATCTTTTCCCGCGCTCTGCCATCTGGACGACACGTGGCAGGCCCTGATTCGCTGAGTAATTCTCTCTCTCCACCTTTCCACGGGCTTTTCTTGTGGGCCCCTTAAACTTGGACACGTGGCACTATTTCATTGGTTCGGATCAGTGCTCGAAAACTTGCCCCTTTGACTTTTTGGACCTTTTTCCTTGGCGACACGTGTCATGCTGTGATTTGTCCACGGGCCTGCCGGATTTTCACGTCCACCACATCCTTTTGTCCCGGATGTCCCAGTGCTTCATGGGACAGAATCCTCTGATCTGCCCGAAATGGGCTTCCATGTCCCTTTTCTGCCGGTGACACGTGGCGTGAGCTGATTGGCTTTCGGCTCCTTCGGCTATCCGCGTCCCGCGCGTCCCTTTGTCCCACTTGTCCTTGTGCTGAAATTTCCTGTTTCGGCTGAACCGGCCGGTTCGCGTCCTTCGCGTCCATTTTCGAACTTGCTGGGAAAAATTCTTCGGTTCGCGAGTTCGCGTTCATTTGTCCCAAATGTCCTTAGGTGCTGTCTGGGTTAAATTTCTTCACCGGCCGGTTAAATGCGACCGGTTCAGGAGAGTGTCCTCCGCGCACTCTTGTCCCGCTTGCTCCCAGTAAAGGACTTGGACAAATTTTCTTTCTTTCCGCCGATCTGGGCATTTCGCGTCCATTTGTCCCAGATGTCCCTTTTCTGTTTGGGCCACCTGGAGGCTTTTCGGCCGATCCGCGCCTTCCGCGTATAATTGTTCCAACTGTCCCAAAGGTGGCCTTGAGCAGGACTTAGCCAATTTTACGATTTTCCCCTGAATCAATCTACTTGCTTGGAACTAAAAAACTCTGATGCATGTTATCAAATTAACTCTGGGGGGTGAAATTTGGATAACAATTTGGTGACTTTTCGGGGTCACCTGCCTGCTAGGTAGAAGATCAGTGGCCTTTTAGCGATCCATTGGGCATGGAGTCATAAGCAATAACCTGAAATGAGCCTGATCCTGAGCTGCATAACTCCTTCTACGAGAGCACGCTGAACTGTAAAAAACCAAACCTAGGAGCGACAAAACCTGTGCCAAAGCACTTAGGGAAACTGAAACCTAACTACAACAAGACAATGTGCATACGCACTTAGAGGAATTGAAATCTAGGCTAATATTTACAAGGGTGAACCTCTTTTTTTTTCAGTAGCAATGTTTAAGATAGATTCCGTTTACTGGAATCTGGAGTTCTTCTCCATCCAATGTAGGCCAATTGGAAGGCATTGCTATTCTTACATTTCATGACCATGTAGGGGCCACTCCAAATGGCATCAAACTTGGAATGTCTTCCTGGTTTTGCCCGATCTGCATCCCATTTCAGAACTAGGTCCCCTTCCTGGAAGGTCCTTGCTCTTGCTTTCTTATCAAACCATCTTTTCACTAAGGCCTGATCTTTCTCAATTGTTTGAACTGCATGTTCTCTAATTTCTTCCAATTCCATCAACTCTGCATACCTGGCCTCCATTGGTTCGAACTCAGCCAACTCCAACTGCTTCATGAACTCCAATGCAGGCAGTTCTAATGATATGGGCAAGATTGCCTCTTTTCCATAGACAAGCTTGAATGGAGAGTTACCTGTGGATCTTTTGGTGTGATTCTATCAGCCCATAAGGCTGATTTCAGCTTGGTATGCCAAGACCTCTGATTCTCATCAAGAGTTCTCCTGATGATTCTTAGCAAATTTTTGTTCGTGGACTCTGCCTGTCCATTACCCTGTGGGTAATAATTGGAAGAGGTGCTCAAGTAGATTCCATTCTTGACAGCCCATTCTGTAATCTTGGAACCTATGAATGCCAATGCATTGTCTGATATGATAGTGGCTGGCACACCAAACCTGGTCACTATTCCTTCATAAAATTCTAGTATATTAGACTCGTTTGCCTCTTTGAGCGCTACTGCTTCAGTCCACTTGGTGAAGTAGTCTGTTGCCATGAGAATCCACTTGTGGCCTTGGCTTGAGTTTGGGTTGATGACCCCGATGAAGTCCAATCCCCATTGCAGAAATGGTTGGTCAACCAAGATTGGGTGCAATGGAAGCGCTGCTAGTCTTTCTTTGCCTGTGAAGAGTGCACATTTCTTACACTTTCTTATCCATGTATAGCAGTCATTGAACACCGTGGGCCAATAATACCCTGCCTTTCATTATCTTGAGAGCTGTTACTCGTGGGGAAAAATGTCCTCCAGAATCTCCATCGTGAAAATCTCGTAACACCCTCTCAATTTGACCAGTCCCAATGCACCTCAATAGAACCCCATTGATGTCTTTCTTAAACAAAACACCATCAACAAGCACATATGGAATGGCTTGTAATCTGAAGTATCTCCTCTTTGCTTTGCTCATTTCTGGAGGGCATAGTCCTGTCTGTAGGAAGTGTATCATATTCTGAGTCCAACAAGGAGTAGGCACATCATCATTTTCATGTTCTTGGCCATCCTGTAGTACCAAGACAGTCTCTTTTTCATCACCTGCTTCAACCTGTTGACTCAAGGCTAGCTGTTCACATAGTCCCTTTCCACGTACTAGTTTGGTGACCTTGATCTCGATGTCATATTCCATGACACGAGTTATCCACCCTGCACGCTTCTCATTCAGATCCTTGTTTAGAAGGAAGTCCTTGACTCCCGCATGAGAGACCAATAATTGGATCTTGTTGTTTGAGACTAGGTGCTTGAATTTCTTTAAACTCCTGATCACTGCAAGTACATGCTTTTCAATGAAAGAGTATCTAGTTTCGTATTCCTCCAAGCCTTGACTGAAGAAAGCAACTGGTTGTTCTAATCCTTCTTTGTTTTGTTGTGCCAGGATTGCAGAAATTGTGTCTCCACCACCGAAGGCATATAGCACGAAGTCCTTGGAGAAGTCTGGATTGACGAGAGTTGGGGCTTGAGATATAGCCTCTTTTATTGCCTCAAAACTTGCCTTGCCTTCAGATGTCCACTTAAATGCCATGCTCTTCTTTAACATCAGCGTTATTGGCTTTACGAGAGCTGCAAAGTTTGGAACAAACCTGCGGACAAAATTGATCCTTCCCAAGAAGCTTTGAAGAGCCTTCTTGTGACTTGGCAATGGCAATGCTTGAATTGCTTCAACCCTTTCTGGGTCAATCGTCAACCCTTCCTTTGAAACAATATGGCCTAGAAGTTTTCCCTCGTGAGCCAAGAATATGCACTTTTTGGGATTCAATGATACCCCAAATCTTCTACATCTCTGAAATACTTGCCTCAAATGACAGAGGTGATCTGCTGCATTTTTTGAGAATACAGTGATGTCGTCAAGATATATCAGAACTATTTTGTTGATCAACCCCTTAAATGCCATATCCATTGCCCTTTGGAAGGTGGCTCCAGCATTTGATAGTCCAAATGGCATCTTCTTGTAGGCATAGGTCCCCCATTTGGTGGTGAAAGCTGTCTTGAATTGGTCATCTTCTTTCACCATCACCTGATTATACCCTGAGTAGCCATCTAGGAGAGAGAATCTCTCTGAACCGGATACTACTTGCAATATTTGTTCCATTGAAGGAAGTGGGTAATGGTCTTTGAGAGATGCCCTATTGAGGTCCTCGGAAATCTACACACAACCTGATTTCTCCGCTCTTCTTCCTGACCGGAACCAAGTTTGCAACCCAGCTTGAGTGCTTGATCGGGAATATAATGCTTGCCTCTATTAGCTTGTTTAGCTCTTTCTTCATTAGAGGCTCAATGTGAGGGTTGACAGGTCTCTGCTTCTACCTGATGGGTTTAGCATCTGGATCCAATTCTATGGTATGTTGTGCCAACTTCGGATTGAATCCTCTCAAGTCTTCATAGCTCCAAGCGAAGACATCTGGAAATTCTTGGCAAAGCTGTATGAAATCTGATTTCTCTTGCTCAGTGGCCACTTTACCAATTTGAAGTATTTTGCCTTCCCCAACCAGAATTGGCTCTGAATCTTCTCTCTTGACCTGTATGTTAGCCTTTTCCTTACGGAACTGGTCGTTAGGGTTGAAGATAGACTCCAACGTTACTAAACCCTTAGGAAGCTTGTTTGTCCGCAGCTGCACTACTTGATCCCCATACTGCTGCTCTAGTCTGTCCTGATTTCTAGCTGAGAATTCAGCCTCTTCTTGTAGAAAATTGACGATCTGTTGATCGTTCTCAAACACCTGCCAGCTTGTGTTATTATCTGGAACTGCTGGCCTCACAATCACATGGATATGTGGCTGTGTTTTTTCCCTTTTGATGTTGTCAACCACATCAAACGTTGCTCCAACTGCTGCGAGCCTATCCGCGGCTTCATTTTTCTTCCTGGGTATGGACACAATGTTGAAAGCTTCGAAATCCTCAATGAGGTCCCATACCCTATTCTTGTAGCTCCTCAGCAAGTCGTTCTTTGTAGCATGTTGTCCTCTAACTTGGTTGACGATTAGCTCGCTATCCCCGAACACCTGCAAGTTATTTATCCCTTTTTTCCTAGCCCAATGAAGTCCATGAATCAAGGCCTCATATTCAGCTGTGTTGTTTGAACAAGAAAACTGGAAACGAAAAGCTAAATAATATTTGATGCCTTGAGGTGAAACAAGCATGGCTCCACCTCCTGCACCTTGCCTACTCCTTGATCCATCAAAAAACAGCTGCCATACCTCATTGTCATCATTATGGCTTGGCTTGGTGATGCTAGGAACAGGTTGATTTTCTTCATGTATACAATAGACTCCCAGCTCAGATTCTTCTACTTCTTGATAGGGATCAAAAGCATGTATCTTGTTTGCCCATTCATCGAGAGTTAGGTCCGGGATACTTCCAACCTTGGTGTCAGCCTCATCAGTACTAGGGTGATCTTCTTGATCAAATGCTGAGCAATTGGCATTAATCTGACTAGGAGTGTAAGGCTCAATATGGAAGTTTGCAATAGGTTCAGACCTAATTGTAGCCTTAGTTCCATACCTTGTTCTAAACAGCATGTGAGACCAATCAGCAGACAAATACCCCCCAATCTTGGCTGTGAAGTCCCTTGACAAGCAAAGGGCAAAGAGTGGTGGAAGGTCTATGATTGATATATCTTGTAAGACAACAACATTTGGACATGCATGCAAGGTAAGACTCAAGTTTTTAATCACTCCAACTGTTGCTATTGCTGTCCCATCCAATTGCACTACCCCTTTAGATATTACTTCATATTGGAGACCCAGCTGATCAGCTATTTGCTTGGGCATCACTGAGCTACTTGCCCCGGAATCAATCATGCAATTGTGTACTAGTTTATCCCCAATGATTAATGAAACATAGAAAGGAGGGGGCTTCAACATTTTACCTTGTTGCCCTCCATGGCTTCCTTCAGGCTGGGCAGCATTTGTAAGCACTTTGTCTTGCATCTGAACCTGCTGATTTGAAGTTGTCCAATCCTTCATGGCAGCTTGCAGCAGATCTCTTTGTCCTGGGATGGATAGGGATTCCCACATTGATATATTGACGTTAGTCTTCTTCATCTGTTCAATGATACTGAACGGGGATGAAGTATCCTTTTGTTGTCCCTTGGTTTGTACACTTACTCCTTGTACGTGGGCAGCAACAGCTGGCATTTGAGTTGGCCTAGGGGCTGTTCTTGGCTGCCCTTGTGTATTTGAAACTGGACTCTGCTTGCCAATCATTTGTGGAGCCGTGGAAGGTGGTGGATTGGCTGGGGCTAATGGCTGTTCTTCACCCAAATTTCTCCTCTTTGACCTTGTGTTGGCTGCGACACCTTGAGAAACTGCTTGATTCATGCCACAGAAATCTTCTGCTTGCCAGTTCACCAACGTGGTGTCATTTGGGGCTGATTGCTGTTGGAATGTTTCTTGTTGTTGACTGTTTCCTTGACTGCCCTCACCCTCCACACCAGTAGTTGTCACCATCAGTGCTTGATTGAGAGCACCATTGAAACACATGGATTGGTTATGAGGCTCGTTGCATGGAAAGCACCAGTCATATTCCTGAGCAATGTTGTTCTGTGTTGGCACTAATGCCTTAGAGGCAGATATAGCATTTGGATTATAGGGCTGGAATGGTCTATTGGCAGGAGGCCTTGTTTGATTCATATTTGCAGCTGGATTAGGTGGTCTTTGTGGTTGGTATGGCTGCCTATTAGGCTGAGCTTGAGGTTGATAGGAAGGTCTGAAACCTTGGGCTTGTTGCCTCTTAATAGTAACCAGCTCATTTCCCAAATTTTGCAACTGTTTCATGACCTCTTGGAGTTCATTTGAAGCACTTGGAGATGAAGTGGAAGCTTCACTTGAACTCTGATTTCTAGGAGTGGGAACAGGAGCCAAAGTGGGTGCTTGACTAGTGCTTGGATTTTCTAAGTTTGGATACAAAGGCATGGGAGGCCTAGGAGCCAGTTTACCAGCTTGAATAAGACAGTTTTTGGCTCTAATGGCAATGCTATAAGCCATAGGGATTGTTGTGCCTCCCATGGACTGAATTAACATAGAAATATCAGAATTCAAAGCTTTAAGGTAATATAGAAAAGCACCTTCTGCTGTTGGCCTGACTGCCACTGGAATCCTATCCCAAGACCTTTGAAATCTGAAGTTGAAGTCAGTCAGCTGCTCGTTGGGGGCTCTCTTGATAGTTGTCAGCTGCTCCAAAAGAGACAAGTTGTCTCCCTTCTCTCCAAATTGCTCGTGAAGTGCAATACACAGCTGATTCCAGTTTGTGATAGAACCAGCTCCAAGGCTCCTAAACCATTGTAATGCTTTACCCTTGAAGGAAGATGCCAGTAACTTGACAGCCACTTGCATTTCATTGATTTCATGGATTGCACAAAGGTTAGCAATATCTTTAACATGATCACCTGGAGTAGTCTGATTTTCTCCAGTGAAGTAGGGAATGTTCTTCAAGGCTGCAATAGGAACTGGATGCTGTGCATTGAGAGCAAGTGGGCTGCTGCCTGTGAAGTTGACGTAGGGATTGTTCTGAGCCATTCTAATCGGTCTTAAAACCCTTCTATACTGAATGAAAGGCCTGTCAGGTGGAGGAGTTGAGAGAGTTCTGTTTGGTGGAGATGGAGACCTTTGAATCCTTCTTCCTCTTTGCCTTCTTCTTGGAGATAACTGCAGGTATTCAAACAACACTTCTTCTTCTCCAACTCTTGACCTTGTGGTGATTCTTCTCATGAGTTTTCAGGCCTGCACTGCTGAAACCAGTTGATTCTTCCCCTTGGAGTCACCAGATATGCAAATAATAGCTCTTATAAGCAAGAAAACTGCAGCAGATGCATATCAACTTTGCTGCAATAAAAATGAGACCTCTAGGTCCCACCGGGCGTGCCAAAACTGTTGTTGCAGACTCACAGCACCCCTGGATGCAGATCAGGCTTCTAGGTTGATGTTCAGGCATCCAGTGTGATTGCACAACATGGAATCCTTTCTCCAAGCGTGGGACTTGTAAAGATGAGAAAAGATTCTCCAGAGAAGGCTGGTTCCTATTCCTCTGTTCAGATGCACACAAAAAATGCAGAGGGTTTGCTAAAACCTAATCTAACTTGCCAAGGAGACAGGGTAAGAAAATGCATAGAATAAAACCTAAACTACAAAGGTGATGCACCGAGGAATGTTAGACACTCGTTTTGCAAATTTAACACAGACCACATAGATGCAATACAAACACCATGCACAGGTAACCAAACTGCAATAAGAGATCAAAATGACAGCAATGAATACATGAGAGGGTCGAGAGTCAATCACAACACATATATTATTGCTCAAGAGTCGATACAGTACATTGCAGTGGCCAAGAGGCAAAAAGACTGGCATTACAACCCATATGGGAGGTTTGAAAGCTCCACAAATTTCTCTTGCAAGCGAGGGAAGAAGGGAGGATGCAAAACAAGAATGTCTGACCCCTTAAAGGAGCTCTTCTTTACAATATATATCAAGAAATGAGAGAGGGAAGAGAGAGGAAATCTAGAATCTGCCCCAACCACTTCTTGGTAGCATTTAAAATCATCTCATTATGACAGAAGCGGTGGATCCTAGCAAAACGGTGGGCTGTCTAACAGGAGCGGCGAGCTGTCTGCTGCATTAAAGTTGGTTGTTGAAGCATTACTTCTATCTATCACCACGCGTCAGAGACGTTTTCTTAATTTTCTCCCTCCAAACTACACCAAAATGTGAGATTGATCCCAGAATCATGTAGAGAATTTCAACAGCTTTCCGTTGATATAAAGAACGTGCAAATCCGAGCTCTGGATCGAAAGATACGAAGGTCTGAAGATTTAGGGCACAAAATAGGCAAGAACAGGTTTTAAAATCTTTTCCCGCGCTCTGCCATCTGGACGACACGTGGCAGGCCCTGATTCACTGAGTAATTCTCTCTCTCCACCTTTCGCGGGCTTTTCTTGTGGGCCCCTTAAACTTGGACACGTGGCACTATTTCATTGGTTCGGATCAGTGCTCGAAAACTCACCCCTTTGACTTTTTGGACCTTTTTCCTTGGTGACACGTGTCATGCTGTGATTTGTCTACGGGCCTGCCAGATTTTCACGTCCACCGCGTCCTTTTGTCCCGGATGTCCCAGTGCTTTGCGGGACAGAATCCTCCGATCCGCCCGAAATGGGCTTCCATGTCCCTTTTCTGTCGGTGACACGTGGCGTGATCTGATTGGCTTTCGGCTCCTTCGGCTATCCGCGTCCCGCGCTTGTCCCTTTGTCCCACATGTCCTTGTGCTGAAGTTTCCTGTTTCAGTCTGATCCAGCTGGGTTCGCGTCCTTCACGTCCATTTGTCCCAAATGTCCCAGTGCTTCGCGAGACAAATTCTTCCGGTTCACCCGATTCGGCCGGTTCGCGTCCTCCGCGCACTCTTGTCCCGCTTGCTCCCAGTAAAGGACTTGGACAATTTTTCTTTCTTTCGGCTGATTCGGGCATTTCACGTCCATTTGTCCCAGATGTCGCTTTTCTGTTTGGGCCACCTGGAGGCTTTTCGGTGATCCGCGCCTTGGCCGATCCCGCATATAATTGTTCCAACTGTCCCAAAGGCGGCCTTGAGCAGGACTTAGCCAATTTTATGATTTTCTCCTGAATCAATCTACTTGCTTGGAACTAAAAACTCTGATGCATGTTATCAAATTAACTCTGGGGGGTGAAATTTGGATAAAGTACCAGTTTAGTGAATGGATGATTGGGATATGGAATTGATCGATTAAATTGTTGATTTTAGATTAGAGGGATGATGCATCTTCTCAGGAAAATTGGATTACTCACATTTGATCATGTCTATTTTGAATCAGATATGTATGAGGAGACATTACATGGAGGGGGGTTAAGACATAAATCCAGTTCAAAGGCAATTGATGCTCATTGATTGATATAACATTGTTATGTGAATGGGGTTTGTAAAGGTGGTTAAAGTGCAATAAGGTGTTAAGTGATTCAAAAAAATGGTATAGGTGATTTCATGTGATTTAGGTTTATATCATAGATTTGAATGTTCTAATGAAGAACCAAGAGGCCATAAACTAGGAGGTAGTTGGAAGACAATGAAAGTATATGACCCAATTGCATCGGGTCATATTTTAAGTGAACCAAATGATGATTTTATGAAATTCGTAAATGACCATCTAACTTATTTTATCAGTAATGTATTGTTTAGGTCACATGATTCCCATGGGGACCACCTAAAAATAGTAGTTTATGGGAAGTGAATTATGATAACTAGATTACAAATGTGATATCATGAAAGTAATTATTTTTCAGTAATTAAAATTAAGTTTTTATTGATTTACATTAAAAGGACAAGATATTAGATGTAATTTGAGACAAGTCCACCATGGCATTAGTGTTTGATTGGTAAGGTGATAGTTTTGGGGTATGGGAAATAGTATAGACATGGTATTCTCAAGTTAGATTTATAACTTAGCTACATATAGATATTTGGGTTTCAAGTTGTGTGTGGATTACCTCAATATATTTCCTAATGAGTATACTTCAACACTCCATTATGGTCATATGAATATTTTGATTCTTTGAGGTTGAAGGTCATTTTAGTTGTGGGACAAGTAAAATTATCCCTTTGCTCTACATTTAATTGACTCAACCATGTCTTGGCATGAGATGGGATTGGTTGATATTTTCATATCCCTATGAAGTGAATAGGGATGCAATTTTTGATTAATCTTTTAATCAATTTATACGCTTCTTTAATTTACCCCAATATAATTTTTGCTGTGATGGAACTTTTGGAGGTGCAATATTGATTTTTCACCCACCCTTATTGTTGATTTAGTGAAATTTTGTCTTGTAGTTTGATTTGAAGTGTGTGATGTTGCATTTATAAACTTCCAAATATCCTCTTCAGGAAGTAATCTTTAATCCCCTTCTATATAAATTAAACTCATGTTCTTGTTTTGGTTGTTGAAGTCATTTGGTGATAAACTGAAGTTTGGGGTGTTGTTGTGTTGGAACTCTTCTTTGATGACAGGGAACTGAGCCCATGTAAATAATTTTTTTCATGCTTTGGATATTTTGAGGTGTTTTGGGACTATGTTGGCATTAAGAGTTTGTTTTTTGGAAACCAAAGACTTACCATGGAAAGGTAGGGATTTTCCCTCCTTCCTTTTGCTGAATTTTTCTATTAGTGAATTTGCATGAATGGTGTATGCTTAGTGTTAGAATATTGGCTAGTTAAGGTAGACTTCCATAGGGATGGTATAGGATAATTCTTATTACCACCTTTCCATGTGGGGGGGGCATAACTTGCCTATCCACTGGCACTCATCATGTTTTGTTAATTTAATTTTGGGTTTGGGATCCACCATGGAAAATAAATAGCTTGCATTTCTTACTTTATTTGGGCATAAGAAAATAGATCATGGGGGGCATAAATTAGGGATTGTGGGGGGCATAAGGATATGGTTAAGGGTGAATTTTTATTGGTAGTTTGTTATAGGTGGATGGCCAATTCCAAATTGGGAGGCATAATTAGCTTCCCCCATAGTCCTTGCTCCTTTGGCTTGTAAATGATCAATGCCTAAGTTTTGTTTTCAATTGATTTTCAATTGCAGTTGCAAACTATTGTTTTATGTTGAACTATGTTTTAATGATTAATTATGCACCTATTGAAAGTATGATGTGTGTTGTGGAAGCCAGTTGTTTCCATGGGTTGAATCAAACTACTTATATGTATTTGGTTGGGGCTCGAGGGCCAATGATGAAGGAAGGATTCTCCTTTCATTGGATGTCTTGGTTGGGTGGAGAGAATTTTCTTTAATCCCCACTTTTGTTGTGATCAATAATTGAAAGAGAAAAAGAAAACTGTGCATGTTGTTGTTCTGGAGCAAAGGAACAATGTAGTTTTTTCAGTCCCCTTGTGAAACATACTTCGTTTTTAACCTTTCCCACTTGAAGTGGATGAAATTGTATATATATAATTGTGAAGAAAATATGTAATGTAATTGGTTATAAAGTTATAAATTCAAATGTGAAAGACATTTACGTAAAATGTTCTATTTATTGGAAAGAAATAGAATTCTGTTGATTACATTCAAGGAATGGAAAGAATGTAAAAAAATTAACCATCACCTAAGCCAATAAAGAGATTGAAAGATTCCTTTTTTCAAATTTTGTAATTAAATTCATTGTTGAATTGGAATAAAGACCCATATGATTGAAAATCCCTGTTTAGAAAAAGAAGACCCAAAAGGAATACGTAGTGAACAATTGATATTACTTGTCTCTAAGAGGGAATGGTGGTGCCTAAATGAAAATCAGACATTACAATTTATCTTTGAAATGATTTGTTTATAAAAAACTGAATGTATTAGATTAGATTAGAAATAAAATACCAAAAATAAATGATAAAATTGATATACATATTTTCCTAGAAATGGATCTCTGTTGTAAATTTAAAACTGACAATTATTTAATTAAAATGTACAGTTCGGGCATGCTCATAATAATCAACTTGGAAATGTTAAAATTTAGTATGTTTCATTATCAAGGAACTCAAATTGACAAAGAACACTGAAGGAAACAATTTAAACATTGTAAAATTGAGCTCAATCCCTTTCACAGTCGTTTTCTATCAATTGTTGGAAAAATGTAAATTGGAAATCAAATAAGTGAAATTACCTCCCTAAAACACTTTAAATACTTCCTACAATAATCCTTCATATCTGTTTGGCATGTTGAGTGAAGGAGGAGACCAAATTGAATCAAATTTGAAAGTTAAAAATTACATGTTGGTTGTTTGAAATCCTACAGGACATTTTCATAAAATTGAACCCTAAACCTTTAAAAAATGTAAAATTTATGATTTCTATGAAAAGAGGGCATCGAGAGCTTTCCATAAAGTCCTTGTTTTCTTAAAATTGAGATTTCTATCAAAATTTATGGCCATCTAAATTTTTCCTGCCTTGGCAGGAAAATTTGGGAAAATTTTCCTTGGCAAGCCCTCGACCCAAAAATTTCCTGTCGAAATATCCTTAGAATTTTTTTTTGAAAAATTCTTGGGGAAAATTTTTAAAATTTCCTCCACCAACCTGTAGAAAATCAGAGGCTGAAACATGTCCTCATGGAACAACAACAATGGCATGGCATCATTTTAGCCCTTGGGACTTATAAAAATCTTGGTAAAATTGTATCTTTCTCCCCACCGGCCCGCAACCTATCTAGAGGCTGCCACGTGGCAGCATTAGGTGACATCGGGGTGGGGAAACCCTCGTGACCCTTCCCTTTTTTTAAAAAAAAAAATTTTGGAAAATTTTTCAAAGGACCCTAGTGGCCCCACACTCCTGCCCCTACCATGAGAAAGTCTCCTTCGCGGATGCACGGACCTGCACAGAAAAATAACCCCTTTCCCTCTGTTGGTAAAATTTGCCAATTGACCCCGTTGCCCCACCCATCCCTCTCCTTTTCTCCCCGTTGTGTTCTTTGGGTGCCACATGTCCCTGGAAAACCCGCGGGCACGTGGAAAACAAATTGGAACTCTCTTCCTCCTTTGGTGAAATTTCCCCAACACCCCCGCTCCACCCTGTCCATCTGTATTTTCTTCTGGCGATGACTCTGAGGTCGCCACGTGTCCCTGGAGGACCCGCGAAGGTGTAGGTGCAAATTTGGGAATTTACACCCCCCGTGCAAGGAAAAAATTTCCAAACACCACCCTGTGACCCACCAACCCGTCAAACAGGATTCCTTTCCTACTTGACACGTGTCCCCTTGGAGAGAAAATTTGACCTCTAAAGTTCACTTGTCCATAACTGGAGTTTTACAACGAGTTAGAAGGACTTATTTATATAATTGGAAAGGTGAGAAAATTTCCTATCCAATGGGAATGATTTAGGGAAAATTTTAATGCATCAAGAGTGAGAAAAAAATCAAGTTTAAACTCTAAGCCTGTTAGAGAGTGGGTATGGTGATATTTTACTCCCTGAAACCTAACTGAAGTTTCTAACCCTAGAATTTGGACCTTGTGACCTCTGATAATGGTAATAAATGAAAAGTATGTTCTAGTAGATTAATATTTTTCTAGAACCTATTTTTGTCAACTGTTGTCTTGCAACCTGGTTGTAGACACTTCTAATAAAAAAAAAGTACTCCATAATTTCCTAACTAAACCTAGGTAGTTTCTTGGGTCTCAAGTGGGTTGTTTTTAACGGGAATCACAATAGGAGTGGATTGATTGGCCTCTTTTTATACCTAAATGGTTTTACATTATATTCCAAAGGAATATCATGTTGAAAAAAATCCTCTTTGTATGACTTTAGTTCAGAATAAGTCCAAACCATGAAATCTTGATATTTTTCAAGCAATTGGACATAAGACTGTTTTTCCTCCATGCTGAGATTGCTTCCCAACCAGATCTTCCTTGGTTTATCCTTTGTGTCAAAGTATTTTTCCTCAACATCCCTTGACGATTCTATGCATTTGTTAATAATGCAATCAACATTATCAAAGTTGGATTCAAGAGTAACCGAACCTCTAGGAATGGTATTAGTCTTTAGTTAGATGAAGCCTGTACCAAACAAGGTTTCTTTACCCTCTGCTATGCACACCATTGGCTCCCAATCAATATTTTGATCAAAAACCTCCCCTTTGTTCTGCAGAAATCTTCTGACCTGAGCATCATCATCAAAAACTTTCCAATGTTTAATGTTGTTAGGTATAGATGGCCTATTTAACACCTCAACATCATATTCACAATATGGGGATACTGTATAATTATCAAACTAAGATCCCAATACTAAAAGTTTTTCTACCAAATCATTGAACCTCCTATCATGATGCATAATATTGAATGAATCAAACATATCAATGAGATCCCAAACTACATGTTTGTATTGTTTCATTCACTGATTTTTTGTGGCATAAAGTTTTCTAAATTTCTTTACATTTAATTCTTAATCTCCTTTGACAATGATGTCTTTAACACCATATTTCCAAGAAATCCTCAGACCTAATAACAGTGCCTCATACTCAAAAATTTTATTAATGCACTCAAAGTTGATTTTTAAGGAAAAGACAAACTCTTCCTAGCCTGGAGATATCAGAACAACACCAACACCATTTCCAAAGTTGGAGCAAGCTCCAACAAACGATAAAGTCCAAGGAGAGTTTTCTTATTCAAGACACTTGCATTCTTCAATCTTGCGCTCTTTTCCATCAATAAAGTCTACAAAGTTATTAGCATCAACACTTGTGTACAATACTTCATAAGATGCATTGTTGGGATCTTCAATAAGGTGGAACATATTCTTTTCTCCATACAACCTGACAAGGCTGCCTTCAATTTGGATGGTAGCATAATACATGTCCATTTGAACACTCCCACCAACACTTTCAGCCCATTTTCTAGATAACAACATATACCACTTTGTTGGGAAATCAACAATAACAACATCAAGCATTAGGTTTTTACCTGGATAAGCTACAAGCTGCACCACCATACCTTTCACACATCCCACCACTGGCACTTCTCAGGAGTCCATAGTAGTACACTTCCCATATGCTGTTGTTACTTTGATATCCAGAAGCTCATTCACGACTTCTGGAGGCATAAAATTACATGATTCCCCTGAGTCAAACATACAGTTGTGTAGTAATCTGTATTTAATGATCAAAGTGATAAAGAAAGGATCCACATTTAGATGAGACTCCACTAAGGATGTCCCCAAATAAACCTCAGGTGGTTCACCTAGTTCCTCCAACACTTGTGGTGTCTCTAACTCTTCAATGACTGGTGGAGTCTCCACAATGTTTATATTTATACCTAGGCCAATCTTCTTCTCTTTCAGCCCCAAATACTCATAATCCCTTTTTTGTTCTCAGGAATCCGAAGTAACTCAAAAATTGGAACCGAGATCTTGATCTGACTCAAGACTTGGGAAATATAATAAGGGACATACTTTGGCAAGGCAGCATTGGAAGGAAGGTTGACACACTCATTAGATGGCATAGGATTTTTTATAGCTTCGGCATGAGGAGGGGTATGAGTTTTTTTTGGGACAATAAGGCCCTTGGAAGATGCATCTTTCTTAGGAGCCTCTTTAGGAATATTTAAAAGAAATGGATTTTTTGGCTTGGCCTGAGGCCCTGTCCCTTTGACAACCCTAATTCTTATGTTATACTCCTTCTCTTGGACAACAATAACAATCATCAACAATTTCATGTCCTCCTTGAAAATGGGATTCCTCCATCATTCTTCTTTATCATTAAAGCTCTTAAATATTCAAAGTCATTTTTGGGAAATTCAAATGCTTGTATAGTATCTACTTCTAAAGTATGAGAGGGAGGAAGAATAGGTACCTGGTGGATGCAATCCCAAAAATAAGTAGTAGTTATAGCACTTATTAGCTCATTTGAAGTTGCCCATTTCTGTGAGCTTACAGAGCATTCCACCATGTATGCATCATCATCATTATCATCATCAACTTCTTCTTCTTCTTGCTGATCTTCTTCACATAGAGCATGGGGCATGAAACATCTATCACACCAATAAATGACATTATGTCTCCTCCTCAACATAAACTCTGACAACCAAATGATCAGGTATCATTCTATTTTCCCTGGTTAGAGACTATTTATTTCCAAATCCAATAGGTCCCTTGCCATTGTCATCAGATTTCTGATCATTTCTATGATGATTTGTAAACCTGTCCTGGACTTGTTGCTACTTTTGTGTGAACTCTTCCACAATCCCTTTTTCTACCTGGGATAATTTGTATGATATTTCTTTGATAGCCCCTTCCAAATTTTTCACAACTTCCTCCAAATCAGCAGCCTTACTTGTTTGAGGATTTTCTAGGTTAATTAGTTTTACACCCTCCATTATTGGAGGCTTTCCAATTGCCTTGATTTTTTTCTCAATTTGCAGAGCGATGGTGAAGGTCTGCCTCAAATTAGTAGGGTTTTTGTCCCTCAAGTAGTAAGCAATTATTTTTATCAAATGCACCTAAATATTTGATCAAACATGATTCATCGCATGGCCTTTAGCTAACAGGAAATCTCCTCAAGTTCTTGTTAAACCTTGTGTTGAAATCATGTACTGTACTCATTAGGATTCTTCTTAATGTTTTGGACAAAAATTATGATAGAAGAAACCTAGGGTCAGTTATATCAAAGTTTGATACTACAATATTAAATGCATTGTTCATATCTATCCTATGAATCAATGGAGTTATCTTGAAAAGCTTTATACCATGTCCCTTGCATCCTCTTCGAAAGTATGGATAAAATATTTGATAAATACATCTTCATATTATAATCTTAAATTCTTGCATAATATTGATAAAAAGATTTAAATGTTTATCACCTGGTTATAACATTATTTCCTTGGAACTTTGGTAATCTATTTCTCATGATCCTGGGGAAATGCATCTAGATAACCAGCCATCCCTATAAAATTTATAGGACCAAAGGTGTTTACAACAAATGGAGTTCTGGGTGGGGGTTGGGCCATGTTGTTATGAGGAGGTTACCCTGGAGGGGATAAAAATTGATAAGGGGAAGAGGGTATTTGAAACACATGAGTATAAATTTCAAAATGGATATCCCCTAAAGGCCTTGTTTCTTGGAAAACACTATCAAATTTTGAAAAGAAGGGGTAGAATGAGAAGAAAACATTTTCAAAATCAAATGAAGGTCACCTCTCCAGTTGGAGAATTCAATTCCACAAAGAGGCTACCTAATTCACAAGATTAACTTGTAGTTTTCAATGATGGGGCTGATCAATTTCATCAATGGAGATCCCTTTTCTTGTGCTACTGATCTCTAACAACTCTCCAAGGCTTTTCTTCCTTTTGAAGGGGCCCTTTGTTTTCCCTAGCTCTCAAAATGAATTTCCTAGCAGGTGATCTCTAGCAAAGAAAATATTCTTCCTTCCATCTTTGCAAATATTAGTAACAAAACTACACTTGAAGAGGTTAAGACACCATTGTAATCATCAAGAATCAGTATCAATAAGGACTCGCCACTAAGGATTTCCACCTTAGTTGTGTAAATGCCACTAAAATATGATCTGAAACTTGTCTATCAATACTAGTAACATTAAAATGCTTTTGGATGATCAACATTCCGCATGCTACCAGATCGATAAATGCATGTTAGTGCACTAGGCATTCTGGAAACTACCATCCAGTAATTTTGCATGCACCAGTCGACAGCATTCTAAATACTGAATCAGTTGGTATCATTATACAGAACTGAACTACTAGCTGATGTTTAAAAGAAGGATTAGCATGTTACTGCATAGTAAGCAGTGTTTACCATGGTCTACCAATATGAATTGTAACTATTTCCCCTACACCATGCTACCCAGGTGTTGGTACCCAAATTGAATCTCCTTCAGAAGGCTGAGTAGCATCACATGGGTTTGGCAGGAAGCTTAGAGACAAGCATAGAGCATAATAGTGTGTCATTTTGTAGCTATGGGGATGAAATTCAACTTGCTCTTTATCACTCAGATGTCTGAGAGGAATGGGTAGCACCCTTAAGAGGATTTGACCTATCCTCACTACTTTATGGTTGTGCCTTTCAACCATGGTGAGAGGAACCTTTTTGTAGCCTATTCTTTGTGAGGAGATGCTAGGATATCCTTCCTTGTTGTACAAATTATTAAGAAGACCTTGAAGAAAATATGATCAACTGCAACAAAACCTAACTCTCACGAGTTGTCACTCTAGATAATGGAGATATTTTCTAAGCAAGGTTCAAACCACTAAAGACAATGAAAACCTGATTGTTTCTACATGTTTTGGTAGTAAAAATTATGCATTTGTATACACACATGACAAACAGGGGTAGTATGGGTATGATTGGTTGTTTTAAATGAATTTTGGTGGGAGGTGAGGCAGAAATGAACTTGATTCACCAGATTTTTGAGAAATTTTATAAAAATGGAGAGCTTGAACAAAAGAATGCCTTCGGGATAGCTAGGATGTTCCTTTAACCAGAATATGTGCTTCAATGGAGGCCCAGATCAACACTTTTCACACAAACTTTAAGGATCCAAAATGAAGGTCTCAAATTAGAAAAGTTAACTAAACATTATCAACCTCTATTTCATCATGCCTAAGATACCCTCAAAGGCTAACAAAAAATCTTATAGTCGAATGATTACGAAAAGCATTGATTTTAAATTTTATTATTTCACTATCAAATGAAATATCTTCTGATAAATGAAATCACAAATTGCACCAAACTATAAGAAGGATAAGATCTTGTGTGATTCACAAAGATTTTAATGTAATATTACAATAGAAATAAGAAAACTACTTGGAGACATTCAGGAATGAAGAAAACACAATTTTTTCCCAAAAATAACGCAAATTAACTCAAGTTTGATTAAATTTATCAGCAGGGGAAAGTTTCTAGAAAAATCTCAGAGCTTGTCAATGGTTGTACACTCGGAACCACCTTGACACATGATCAAATTTAACTACAAAGGAGATAAATTAGGTTTCTTCAGATGATTTCTTAGAAGGAAATGTTCCATCAATATTTTCTCTTAGAAAAATTAGTCCTAACCTCTAACACTCCAACCATTTGCATGAAAAATTCACATAATTTATAATATTTCATTTACAATAGAACTTTCCCCCAAAACCAGGGACATTCAAAGCACCATTGCAAGTTGAGACTCCCATAATCAGATTTGTGAAAAGGTTGTCAGGTGTGCAGAGGGAAAATTCTCTACAAATATTTCCAGCATTCAATTCTTCACCTAGTAGGTCATTCTTCCTCTCGCACGCTAACTACTTCATCCTCCAATCTATTCAAATCTAGTTCTTTGCATGCCAAGGAAAGAAAAAATAGAAAATCAGATTGAAGCCAATGATTAGATCATGTCTTGATTATAAAAGACATCTTTCAGAGTTTTCCCCACCCAATCAGGATACCAAATTAATGTTCCTCTTCATTTTATATGTAGGAGACTCTAAGAAATGATTAAGAAAAACTACAAAAATTCTGCATCCCTTAAGAGATTTGGAGAAGAAATGGTGGAAAATAAGATACATATGCAAAGTTTCCATTGATCTCTCTTTTAAATTTGGACCATCCACATGGGAGATCCAATGTCAAGACAAGCCTGGGGGTTCCTTTTTACCTTTTACACCCTTTTGGAAAAAATGTAAAATTTATCAATTTTCTCCACTCCTCTAGCCTTTTAATAATGATCTTGACACGTGTCCCAATGTGGGTCTTAAAGGAATCGCAACTAAATTCTACTATTTCACCCTCTTTTCTGGAAAAGGAAAAATTTTCCAAGTTTTTCCCCGTAGCTCCTGCCCTTCTACTTCTAGTTTTTGATGTGGGGTCCCAATGGAACCACGCTTCCTTTTACACTTTTAACTCCTTTTTCCACAAAAGGAAAATTTTCCAATTTACCTCCCAAAATTCTGCACCCCTCCGCCATTGATTGGAGGAAAATTTTGACTATTCTCTATGTCAGGCCTGTGGGTCATTTTGATGATTTCAGTCTTTTGAATAACAAGGGGGAAAAAATCAAAGTTTCCCCTGATGGCCCGCCTCCCTGCCTCTTGACTTTTGAAACTACCATATGTCTCAATGGTGCATCTTGAGATGGTCCCCAAAAGTAGAGACCCTAAATGAGCGTGGGCTCGCCATGTGTCTCATGCCTTTTAGGAAGTTGCTAAAAAAACTAAGGAAAGAAGACCTAACAAAAAACCTCCACGTGTCTTTATGGTGCAACTTCAAGAGACCTTATAAGGCTTCAATATAATTTGGTTAGGGCTGAGCTTCCATTTTAGAATTTTTACTCCATTTTTCCAAGAAGGGAAAAATATCCAACTTTCCTCCAAAGGCCTCGCATCTGTTCTTTTAAATTTGCCACATGTCCTTCTACTGGGATCAAAGTAAGGACCTTTTCCCTGTCACTTAAATTTTACTTTAATCAAATCTTGGCGAGAGCTTCGAGGGGTGGGTTTAAATTTTTTTCCAAAGTAGCCAAAAATAAAAAGTTCATTAAAAACAAAACCCTTCATGCCTGCATCTCAATTAGAAGAAGCCACATAAGTACCAAAAGAACTCAATCAGAATTGATCGGAGCCACAAAACAAAATTTTACCATTTTTGCTAAAAGAGAAAACAGGTGATAAGTTAAATACATTTTCACATCTATCCCTTGACCAACCCAAAAATAAGCCACGTGACCGCTGAATGCTAGAGGAATAATTTGGCATAGGAAAAGATTCCTGCCAGACTATCAAAAACACATAAATTCACCATTCATGGCCCATAATCATAATTTTTCGCTAAGGATGAAATTTTTTGAAACAAAATCTAAGTGAATCATGGTTCCAAGCATCTTTAGAGCATGGATTTGGATTTTCAAAGGCATACAAATATAAATTGATCATTCTCAAGCTTCCATGGTTCAGGGTAGAATAGGAAAAAATGGATAGAGCCCACGGATTTTGAAGAAATTAGGGAAAGAAACAGGGAAGACTCAGAGACTTCTTCAAAAAGAGGCATGACAATGGATTATGCACATAATTTGCAAGGCATTCAAATGGAGGTAAAAACTTCAGAGACATCCACCTCGAGAGATAAAATGTTTCATAACACGTAGATCAAAGGAAAATCAGGGAAAATGGTGTGAGACCAAAATGAGCACCAAAAAGGTTCTCAAAAAGAACTTACTTTTGTGTGGAAACATCCTAAAAACTGATATATTCATAACAATATCCTGACACAGACCTAGTGAGGGTTTGAAGACATTTTTTTGAAAAAGTGAAGTATAAGGAGATACAAAAATAATTATTCCTTGATATTTTGGGATCATATTAGAAGTGATGAGAGATACAACTAGTGAAGGTGTTAAGACCCTTATGGGTATCTCTAGAATTTTTTTTTACATGATTGAATCAATCAACCTTGCCTTAAGGGTTAAGAAGGTAGTTTGTGTCAAAGAGTATGTTATTATTTATTTGGCTATTTGAATTCATTTTTATGTGAATTATAACATATGGTATTGAGGTTTTGAATATGTGTAGATAGTAATGAGAAGCTTACTGTGGAAAAAATGAGGCTGCAGGCTCTTAATATGGTAAGAACTGATGAGTGTTGAGGAGGAGCAAGTGAAGGTAAGTGGAGAAGCGAATCATTGGCAACTAAGTAGAAGTAAATAAAGAGTGATAATATGAGATAGGGAGTTGTATGTAGGGTATGAAGCTTGGTGAATACCAGTAGAGAGATATTTTCTAGGATATATAATGATTTGATAAAATTAAACAACTCTTTAGCCATTATAGGCTTATAGGCGATCCTCTTATACATAGAGATAGAAAAAGTTATTTTTTGTGTTCCCTTAAAAGGAAAATTATATACTTGATTGAAAATTACCTCTGCATCATTTGGTATAAGAGTGGGGGATTTACTATGTAAATAATAATAAGTACAAATGAAAGAAGAAAGAATAGTGAAAGTGAAGGAAGAAATATAGCCTTGTGAAGGATAGAAAGAAAGAATCAAGAAGAAAATAATATTGTGAAATACTTGTTGAGAGAGGAGAGATATGGAAGAAGAGAAAATAGAGATGATGAAGAAGTATTGATAGAGGTAATGTGTCAAATGAAGAAAGAAAAAGAGGAAAAGGAAAATGAAAAAGGAAAAGAAGAAACTAATGAAGAAAGTTAGCAAGAGAGAGAGAATTGTGGATGTTAGAAGAGATACAAGAGTTGAAGAAGGATGTGGGACATTTTTTTGGAGATATTGGAAAGATGGAGAGATATAGAAGAGGAACCAGTTGGAATAGTGATTAAGAAGAAATACTAAGTGGCCATTAGAGCTACTTGTGCAGAAGTATAAAGAGAGAGACTAGCTCAAGGAAAAAGATAAGAAAAGAAGAGAGAAAGCTAAAGCAAGAAGAAAAGAGGATGAGAAAGTAAATAAGAGGAGGTTTATAAATAGATAGTGTATGAGGAAACTCAGAGTTTGGATGAGGAAGAGGGTATTACAAGATTCTTAGCTTGTTTTGGAAAAGAAGAAGAAAGCAATGAAGTGGAGCAAGAGGGTTAAAGAATAAGAAGAAAACTCATGGATGGATCTTATCATGAGGCTAAAAGTCCTCCCTATTTTATTTCTAATCTTTCCTTTGAATGTGTGAATATAGGTGATGAAGATGAAAAGATATAAAAAAACAAAATTATCAAGAAAGAAGATGAAGATGTAAGAAGAAATGAAAGTGAAGAATACTTGAAAACTAATGAATAACTCAGATGGCAAGAAATCATGATGGAAGTAGAGGAATCAGACCTTTTTGAAGCTTAAAAAGTGTATGAAACAGCAGAAAGAGAGCTAAAGAATATTTTTAAAGATGAAGAAGAAGACCAAGATAGAGAATAAGATTTTAATAATAAAGAAAAGAAAGGTGAAGACAATGATAGGGAAAATGAAGACATTTTAAGAAAACAAAGAGTAAATAAAATGAAGCAAAGAAGGAGTAGACTAAAGATGGAAATAACTCGGAAAGGAAGAAAGAAAATCAAGTCAAGAAAGACAAATAAATTTGAAATCAAGGAAGAAGAAAAATAAAGTGACCTCAAATTTATTCCCCTTGGGAGTATGATGTAGGAGCATCATGCACATAATATTTTTTCCTTTCTATAGGTGTTTAAGGTGTCTTGATTCCATCTAGTTGGTCATGGTTTCTCTAGAGTATTTGGAGTCCTTGTGAAATAATAAGGAGAGAATTCCTCCATTTTTATAGTTATAATATTTGAATAGTTTGTTAGAATGTATTAGCTCTAGGTGTTATTTTAAGATTCACAAATGATGAAATGAACGGTATAATAATTCCACTCCACCTTTTTCATGAACCTTCTCACATTAACTAACCATTAAATTCATCTTGAGTTAGCTTGGCCTAGTGGGGTTTATTGTAGAAATCCCTAACTACTTTTTTTCAAATTGATTTGTAAAAATAATTATAATGTATTTGAGGACAAGTAGGAGGGGATAGAGATGGAATATTATGTAATAGAGCAAAGAGGCTCAAGAAGTTGTGTAAAGAATAATGATTATCAATATCAAAGCTTAAAATTTTCTAAAATTGTGCATGAGGATTTATATTACTGTGGTGTGCATTAAATGTTATTGTTATGATCATTTAGTAAGTGAAAATGTCTCTTTAATGTTATCTTTAGTGTGAAGAACCTGTGTGGGCAATGGAGGATCATAAGGAAGGTTAAAATTGTGGGAAAAATTATTGATGCAATCCTTTTAAGTTGAATAACTATGTTTTAAGGTAAGATTAAGAAATCCTCATAAAAGTGAGAATTGTGAGTGGAAGACTTTGAAATTGATTCTTAGATGTATGAAAAGGAGGATATGAGGTAATGTTATCAAGGTTATGATTAAGAAATGTATTCCTCATGGCAGAGGAAGAATTTTTCATGAATTTTTTTTACTTTTTACATCATTGTGGAGGGAGAACTCTATTTTGTGTGTAAAACTATTTGTTTTATTTGTAGTGTTCTATAACGCATGCACTAGCATGAGGAAATTTGTTATCTGTGTGTAAAATAAGATATTGTTATTACACTCAAGGACTATGAGTTGATTTGTAGTATCTATTTTCATGTATGATCAAAATAATCACTAATACTAGATCAGGAAATGCACTACGATTTGATATGACAGATGCTTTAGTTGGTAGTTATAACTATATTTACTTGCAATATGATCAAACTCATAACTGTGAAAAATTTTAATGGTATATTGAAGTGTTTTGGATTGATGGGTGTATGGGTAAGATAAATCTTGTGGATTTGGATATATCAGTATGAATTTAGAGATGAAATTTTCAAGAGTCTTGCATGCATGTTTGTAGAAAGTGAACTATGGACCTAAATGTTGATGTTTCTCACATGTGGTTAATGGAGAAGAAGTGAAAACCCATTGGAGAGGTCCATTAGATATATGGTAGTAAGAGAAAGAATATACATATTCGTTAATCAATTTTAAAGCCTTCAAGTGTTGTTAAGAAGTTATACCCTATCTGAGCATGTTCCTTCTAGAAAGTTATCTCTCGAAGGAAGCTCATACACTCATTCATATAAGCCATTGGTAAGTTTGTTAGTTTAATATCATTAGAATAGACATCCATAACAAATCATAGACCTAGAATCCAAATTTTGAATAAGTTATGAAAGATAATACCATTTTTGGGTTCGTAGAGAGGGTTTTCATAGTTTGGGCTAGGGTTTGATTGTTAAATAATTTAATCAACACTTTTTTAGAGGTCGTTTGTGAAGGAAATGGATTATCCATGATATGATGAGAATAAATTGATACATCACTCTCCACCTTTCCAACATAAATTTGAGTCTCACCTTCTTCATTTTTTTATCCTCCAAAGAATAATTAGAATCATTTTCCACAACCAACATATTAGGTTGAGCATCCTTCAGCTAAGAAACTTTCCCATTAACCTTTTGTTTTACACTCTTAAAATCTGAAGCTAGGTGACCAAGGCCAAAGTATTTCCTACATCTAAAGGGCATCCCTTCATATTCCAAAGGTTGGGACCAAATCCAATCCAACACCCTAATTTCCATCAAAGCCTATAGATCAACCGAGGTATCTAAATATACAACAATATGAAAATAGGTGGTATGAGTATACAATTTAGTTTTAGTATCAATTTATAAACATTTACCCAAAGCATTTTCAATCAAAATCAGGCTCTCCTCCCCCAAAATTACAGTGGAAGGTGTGGCAGTCAAATCCATACGGGCTTAACATGGAAGGTTTAAGTGATTGGTTTGAAGGAAGGAAACCATGGTTTCATGAGAAGGAGATGATTATGAATTTCCCAAAGAATAGAAAAAAAATCATCTCTATCTTCAATTAGGTTAAACACCACACTTAAAAACAATATTGCACAGCGATAAATATCCACTCTATCTAACATGATGGGCCTCTATTCTAGAGAGATCCAGGAATGTAGTTGTGGGAGACCTAGCCACATTACATTAAATCTACAAATCAAACCTTTTCTGATGAATTTTTCCTCAGTTTCAATCATCTTAGCAAGAAAGGTAACTGAAGGTGTTATAATGGTCATCTTGAGGGGGTTTTGTCTATACAGTATAGAAGCATAGTAACACTGTAGACAGGGGTCAGTCACATGCCGACTAGAGGGGTGATCGCAGCCTATCACTTGTGAAGGATCCATTTCTTGAACCCCAACACCTCTAAACAACAAAGGGGTAACAACAAGGTAGCCACTCAAAATTTGAGTAGAGCCACCACAGACCGACCTTAGAGAGTGAATACCACCTTGACTAGATTCAAGGCCCATAAAACCCACCAGCTCGTTTGTTGCTCCGATTGAGTAAAGGCGTCTAGGGAAAACAAGGGAAGGACCCGATTTGTGGCTAACCACACCCATCCACTCAATGCCATCACCAACATCGATTGGAGTAATAAACAATACATCATAACCCACAGAAAATATCACCTCATGAGAAAACCTACAATCATTACCAAATATACGATTAAAGTTTTGAGAAGGTGGCTTCGATGAGGAGACATCACTTAAAGAAACTCTAAACTTCTATTATATTGAAATACAAACTTTTGAATTTTAAATTTTTCCACAATTTCTCTAATTTATCAAAATTACAAGTTTTTTTAAAAACAACTTATTAAATTTAATTTAAACTCTATAAATATTTTTCAAAATTTTAATTTTTCAAAATTTTACCATAATTTAACAATTTAACAATTTTACCATAATGGAAATTTATAAGAAGCTGACCTCCTTTGACTCCCGCTTAGGGATGGCCAAAAAACTATACATGATTACATCATTGCCGCCCTTAGGGCAATTGAGGAGTTCATTGAGGGCCATGCCAAGAGTGTTTCCAACCTTAGCGGTGTCCCGACTACACTTTGGGGCAACGAAAAAGAGAGAAAAAGAAGCATTGAGGAGCTTGATAAAACTGATGCTGCCCACATAAAAACTTTGGGTATGTTTCGTGCCTAGAAGAGAGTCAAGACCAGCATCGACAAAGCTACCAAGAAGTAGTATTGGTTGCTTCTGCTACTTCTGTTTGTTTTTTTTTTTTTTTTTTTGCGGTCTCTTTACTACTTTTTTGCAGTAATTTTGTTGTTTTGTCTCATTTGAGTAGCTATTTCTGGGCTACTTCGAGCTTCATTGTAACACTCGGATCTTGATCCATTCTCTCTGTTTCTCACTCTTATTCCGGCTCTTAGGCCTTCTTTTGTTCTCAAGGGTATAGTCCCTTTCAAAAAACTATTTGCCAATAATTAAAAAAAAAAACAATTTAAAATAATTAACATTTTTTATTTTTCACTCATTTTTTCATAATTTAAACATTTTAAAATTTAAATTTGTTTAGAATTTCAATACTTCAAAATTTTAAAAATTCCAATATTTTCAAAAAGTACGACTATTTTTTTATATTTAACTTTCTAAAAAATTTAACATTTTTAAAATTTCAAATTTTTTGATAATTTTAAAATTTTATAATTTATAATAGTTCATGAAACTTTAACTTTTGGGTAATTCAGTCTTTTTCGACCCTACAACATTTTTCCAAGTTCCTAGTTTTCAACATTTTGACTACCGTAAAATGTGTCTCTACATTGTCTTCAAAACCTATCAACTTGACGAAAACCCTAAAATTTTCACTATTTTAAGAGCCATGAATCACTTTAGAATTTTAGTATTTTTAAATATTGAATCTTCGAATCAATATTAGGAATTACGGGAAGATTTTTGCGAATCCATTAGCCGAGATTTCTGAAGATCATGCTCTATCCACAAATATCTACCGGTGGTGATAATCTCTGTGACATTTTCCTTCACCAGATTACCATATATTCAAATATTCGCACTGATTTTTGGACCTAAAATATCAACTTATACCACAAATTTAGAACGTTTTAAAAATTTGAACATGGGTTCAAAAGTACAATTGCGTTTCAAAAATTCATTTTCATTAACATCCGTTGTGTAAATCTGGAGCTTTTTCGAAGGAGGCGGCAACGGCGACGTCCATTTTGAATTGTTAAGAAGTATCCGCATTTTTGAAAGGTGCTCCCTATGCTGTGTTGGACGAGATTTTCTTGTAGAGTTGTAACGCTTTTTCAATGTGTATGATCTATCGAATGTCAACTTGTGTGTCAATACTTATCATTTCGGCTATGACCTGTAAATTCCAGAGCCTTTTTGCCAGAATCCCGCTAAATTCATCCCTTTGAATCGTGTAAGACTCCTTTGACTTATTTTGAGGGGGATTCGAACCTCGGTCTGTGTATTTTGGAATGTCCCTCAAAATTTAAACTTCTTATCAAAATCCATTAAAATTCCATTTTTAACAGAGAGATTAAATTTCTACTCCTAATCTAAAGCTCTGAAATTTCATGATTCTCAATATTTAAAATTCCCTAGTCGATTTTCAACATTTGATTGGCTCAACGATTTCAATTTTTTGTTCAAATGTTATCCTCGGTTCAAAATTGCCAGTCTTAAAAATTTTATACTTTTATATTTTCAATTTTAATTCGCAAGGATGTCACTCTCTAACACCCATAGAGGTTTTCAATCTTTAAAATTTCATATTTGCTTAAAAGTCGATTCTCATAGTCCCACAATGCTTGCATCCGAGTATGAGCTGACATGGGATAGATAGTGAAGTCACCAATAGCGTGGCAATGGTTTCTGGTGTTTGTCATGGCTTCCAGCATGGGCCAAATTTCATAACTTTTGAAATTTCAAATTGCGGTAAGTTTCAAGTTTTTCCAAATTTTAATGTCCGTCCGGATTTCAATGTCACACTCTCAACTTTTCTAAGCTTCAACATCCTTTATAAATTATTGAAAGATATCATTTTTTTTCAACAGGTCTCAAATTTCAAATTTTACAACAGGTCTATTTATTTAAAACTTCAACTTTTTGGAAATATTATTATCACTAATGTTTTTTTTTATGTTTTCAAATATTATTTTTTGCAAGGTACAATTTTATTACAACATGTGAAATATAACATGAAAATACTGAATTTTTCAAAATTCAAAATTTATGATATTATAACAGGTTACTAGGTTTCCTCAAAATTTTCATCATTTAAGATCTTCTAAATACATTAAGATTCTCTTTCCATACATTAGTTGAATACAAAGAAACTTTTCAAATGTAGGAGGTTATTTATTTTTTCACAATCAAGTGCTTTTAAATTATTTTTTAATCAGTTACTTTTTAATAAGGACATAGAAATCTTAACATGTATTGGAGTCCCAAGATCAGATAAACATCAGTAAATCTTGCTATCATTGGACGTATTGATATTTTACATACATTTAGAATAGAGGTTCACAATAACATATAAAAATATCTATGTACTATATGATCTCAGCCACCCACCTCAAGGTATGAATTCTAAATATTTACATAAAAATTTCACAAATGAGAGTAGAAATCCTTAGAGCTAATCAATAGGAGGTGGGGTAAACAAAGAAAAATAAATTATGTCCCAATTTTTTTAAAAAGTAAATTAAAAGTAGAGAATTAAAGAGCGATCAAAAATAATTTCATGTTTTGTATTGTAGTGCCCACTTTCCTTCGACACCTTTTTTATTATTGTCTTGATACTATCGAATACACTTATGGATATATTATAGCTTATTTGATTTAGCATGCTAGTAGATATCAGAGATACTGAACTGTTATTGATTTGATTCTTATATGATGCATATGGACATTGGAGACATTTGATGTTGATCTTGATATACTGTTGACATGATTATTTATCTATATTTCTGACATGTGATATATTTAATCATGTTTAGTAGACCTTTGATAATTGGATTAATGTGATGATCGTTTTGGCATGTGTGAAATGTGGAATAGAAATGTGCTAGGAATTGTAAGTGATATCGTATTTACATAAATGATATTAATTCATATATAGTTGATTTTAGATTGATATTGCATATTTGGCATGAATGTTTTAATGCAGCCACAGGCCGAAGGAGGTATTCTCTGTTTTGCAGGTATATTATATTCACAACAACATTGGGGGAGTGGAGACCAACCACATCGGAATTCGAGAAGAATTCAACTAGGGTCACCATGGCAACATGTAATTGTGTGTGTGTGTGTTAGAATTATTGGTTAGGAGAAAATTGTGACCTAGGGGTCATGTGTTGTTTTGTTTTAATTTTCCCCTTTTAGTATGTTAGTATGTGTTTTTCCTTTATTAATGAAATTCACTTGTTTTATTATTTAGATTTTTGGATATTTGTTTACCCCTTTATTATTCATGGGTTGTAGTGTCTTAATTAAGCTAATTTTAATTTTTCCTAAACTAATTAAAGATGTGACCAAAAAGGAGTTCATTTATTAGAATTGATTTACTCTTGGATTTTGTGTTGAGTGAAGTGTGTTTGAGTTTTGAGTGTAGCACACTCTACCCTTCATGGGAAACTCGAATTTGGCCTTAGAGGCCAAATTTGGAAGCTTGTGGGACAAGTCAAACTTTTCCCACACTTCTTAAATGCCCATGCCAACCCTACCTATGGGTTGGGGGGGTCAAATTTAGGATCTTTTAGGTGTTTTGGGAAGTTAAAAAGGTGAAATGTTAATTGCACTTTCTTTCAAATATTTAATTTTGTCCTTTGGGGGAGTGGGCTTAGATGGAGTGTGTAAGGTTCTTGTCATTCCTCCAACCACTTATTAATTGTGCATTGGAATATGAGGTTGACCAAGTGATGTGGAGTGGAGAGGAAATGAGGTGGCATCCTACTTGGAGCCACATCATCCCTCCCTCTCCTTTCTCTATTTATTGAATTCTTGTTGCTTGTTTTGGGGTTGGATGATCATTTTTAGTCTCTTGAATTTTTGGAGAGTGAGAGGATTTTGAGAGAGTTGTGGATTTTTGGAGCTTTGTGGATGCTTGCTTGATCTTTGGAGAAGCTTGAAACTTCATACTTGGAACAAGCTCTACCATGGAGAGGTAGGAGCTTCACCTTAGTTTTAATTATGTTATTTGTTTTATTGTATGTGTGTATATGTTGTGTTGAATGTTGTTATCTCTTTGAAATGCTTGTTGGGTGTGGGTAGAATGCCTAAGTTGGGAGTGGGAGGAGACTATGGGGAGTTTTATGTAGGGAGGCATAAGAGTTTACCCTTTTTGTGGAGGGAGTTTGGGTTGGGTGCCCCACCTTGTTTTGAGGGATGCTTGCATTTCCTTTTTTTTGTTCTTGCTATGAGGGAGACATAAGAGATGTAGGGAGGCATAAGAGTTATGGAGGTATGAGGGGTACTTGAGGGAGGCATAAGATTTGTAAGGGAATTGTTTTTTTCCATTAGAGGCTTTTGGGTGGACACCCATTCCCATTGGGAGGCATAAGTGGCCTCCCCATAGGTCTTACTCTTTTGGCTTTCTTGATAAGCCTTGTGATCTTGTTGTTTTGTTGTTTCCTTCTTGTTGATTTATTGTTGTGTTTTGTATGTAAATGGAATGAATGTGAAATTATTTGTTAAGTATTGTGGAAGCTAGTAGTTGCCATGAGTTGAGATCTTCTCCCATTGTAATGTGGTTGGGGCTCGGGGGCCAATGGAGAGGATGGCTTCTCTTCTCCATTGGGTATCTTGGTTGGGTGGAGAGCGTTGCCTCTCCCCCTATTTTGTTGTGAATCAAGAAAATCCTTGGAGGAGCTACCTTGTTGGTGTTTGGAGCATTGGAGTCTTGTTGATGACCATGTGAAATTTCCTTAGTATTTTACCCACTTAGAGTGGAAGAAATTGTAATAATGTATTCATTCTTGTATTTATGTTTTTCATAACTTCCCACATCAAGTGGAGGACATTGTATTGATATTGTAAAGAAACATATTGTATTCCTTTGTGTCTATGGAAGTGTAGCATATATTGAAAGGAAATTTGTATTCAAATAGTTGTTATTGATATTGCATTGCATGTGGAAAGGAACAAATAAGAAAAGAAAAAGAAAGAATGTTATTGAAAAATTAGTTTGCAAATAGAAAAGAAAGTATTTTCTCCTTGTTGAAACCTTGAATGCATTGTGAGAAAAGTAGTGCTTGTGTTAAAGGATTAAGCTATTTTTACAATGGAAAAGAAAGTATATTTTCATTTAGAGTTGTTATTGTATTATAAACATGTATTATGAGAAAAAGAAAGAAATTGTTTGTAGTTGAGCTTGTTAGTATAATAAATTTGAACGGAAAAATAAATTTATTTTAGTTATATTTAATGTATGAACATTGTAAACAAAAAAAGAAATAGAGAACAAACTAGAATATATTGCATTTAGAACTATTGATTGTATAGTAAGGAAATGACAAAGTAGTGAAATAGATTAATGTCCTTTTCTCTCTTGTAATGGAAAGAAGATTTTAGTTAAACAAGTAGATATTATTCTTGTAAGTAGATGAATTTTATTAAAAATGGAAACACTTTAAAATGACTAGAATTAACTAAGAAATGAGTAAATGAGCAATAAATCTCAATTCTAGAACTTTAAAATGAACAAAGACAACTTATAATGCATTTTTACATCCTTTAGACAACTTTATGTTTTTGTAAAATCTCAGCATTATGGTTCTGTTTTTCAGAAACAGGACCTGCCACCCTGTGTAGAGCAGGCGGTCCCGTAACCTGCCGCTCAGGCTAGTGGGCGGTCTCAAAACCGCCGCTTAGTAAGGTGGCAACGGTCCTGTGTTTGTCACCTAGGTAAGGTGGTGGTAGTTTCACAACCACTGCTCTGGAGGGCGGCGGTCCACTTTTTTTCACACGTAGCCCAGGGCGGTGGTCCAAAACCACCGGTCTGCTCTGGGTTGTGCTCCTGTCACTTATGACAGAATTTGTCACAAATCCACGCCTGTGCGTGAAATTTGTCCAGTTTTCACTAAATTCTAAGTTGTAAAATTTAACCTATTACTACCAGCAAGTAAAATAAAGATAAATTCTTAGGAATGGGACAACAAAACACTCAAATGGTGAATCTAAAAGCATTCTTTCATTTATATCAAAGGGGGTAGGGTTTGCCCCAAATTTAAACCCAATACACTATAATCTTGGAATAAAAACTCAGATTGGAGGAGGAAATCCCTCCCAATATTTAAATGAAATAGATTACATAAATAAAAGACAAAACTAAGCTAAGCCTAGACTAAATCTTCTTGTAGAATTCCTCCATAACTTCTTCCTTTTTCTCCATGGCTTCCTCCTCTCCAACCTGCAAATTTAACAAAAGAAAATGAACCAAATGAGAAGAATAGAATGAGAAAATATTTTAATATAATTTCATAAGGATTTTAGGGCTAAGTTTGGAACCCTAGGATCTAGTGGCTAAGATGGATTTGATCCAAGGGTGGAGGATTGACCTTACCTTTATTAAGAAGAAATAGGTAATTTAAATGTTTAATTTAAAATCCTTAAGGGTATGTGTAGATGGGTGAGTGGGGCCATTTAATTTCCTAGGGGTGTGATGTCCTTTTTAACCCTTAGTGTGTGTAGAAATTTATTAAAGGATCTAATTTAAACTATTAAAGTAATGGATTTAATAAATTAGCATAAGGTTAACTTTGTTAGGATTGAACCAAATTGAATCGAAGAAAATATCTAATTAAGTGAATTAAACCTTGTTGTCTTCCTTTAGAACTATTGATTAATTGTACCCTAGAGATAATTGTTAACATGTAACTTTCAACTCGACCTATTTCTTCAATTGTAAAGCTGAGCTAAGTATTGTAAGTAAATTAATGAACGCTAAAGGTTAAACAACCTTGTAACATCCTTGTATCATAACCTTCTTTTGACCTAACTTAAACAAAAAAAAATTAGTCACATTTTCGGGTTAAGTGTTAGGTTGAAGCGTGTTCTTATAACGTTGTTTTTGTGGGTGTTACAATTATTCTGAAGCTCTGACAGCATTATGGAGGATAAGTCTTGTAAGAGACTGTAATATTTCAAATGCATTATAATTGAAGGGGACTCTTTACATTATAAATCTTTTAAATCGAGATCAACCCCAAGTTATCCCATTATTTCAATTTTTATTTATGAATCTATAGAGATTTGTAAATAATTTGATAATTGCAAGATCACACATTCTCTCATCCCTGAAGGTAATAAAGTGGAAGATAGTCTGGCCAACTATGGAGTTAGTAAAAACATGTAAAATCTGGTTTCATGGTGATCTTCTCCCGTCCAAGGTACATAATGACATCATTGAGGATAAGTATGGTATTCAAAATAATCATTAAGAAATCTCCCTCTGCCAATGGGAAAGTGATTATTAACTTCGCATGTAGGGTTAATAATTTCATTAAGATTTCACACGCTTTCTGGGTATATAGAGGCAGTGGTGAAAGGTGGTATTGGGATCAAAATTTTATCGTTGAGAACCAAGGAAGAAATGACAGTATAATGGGTGGGCCTCCTCGTAAAACAGAACCCATTCATGACTAGTCCTAAGAGAATGACGTGCTCATGTGGAAGTATTTACAAATGGGTGGGGTTTTGAATCTAATATAAAAAAATACAGGGTCATGACCAGGATATCCCGATTCAATTTGTGAATGGTTAGAAGCAAAAAGTAGTGTCAATATGGAGATATCAGCATTGAAATCGCTAAAGAGCTCATTTCCAAAATCACGGGATTGAGCTTGGATGGGGAGAAATTATTTAGCAAATGAGTCAACAGGAATGTTGAAGATAAAGAAATTCCTTGATGAAGGAGAAAATAGAATTTGGTGCAACAGCTTTATAAAAGTTTTGTCTTCTCTTCTAAATCCATTTGCTGAAATTTCAAATGATTGTCAAGTATGTCATAATCTTAAAAGATATGTAATGATTTCTTAAAAGAATTTTTTCTTCCTTAATCATTTCAGGAGGAATTTAACTGTTAATTTCCCACATTACCTTTTTAACTCACTAGAACACTCTATTCTTTAGTTCCAAAATCACACTCGTGTTGTCCCCCTCCTCCAAGGCCTTAATTTTGTTGATAAATCGCCACTATCTTTCACATTCTCGCTCCGTTTGTTGCTGCCTCTGTTGCCCCTCAAGTTTTTCACATTCCATTTTGACCCCAGTCTCATTCTTCAACTAGCCACAAAATTAAAATCATAAAATCTTCTATATCCCCTCCTAACCTCTTAGAGGGTTTATTCATAGAAAGAAAGAGATTCCATCGGATTTTAAAAATTTCACACTTCATATCAACATTTCCCATTTGAAGAATATTCTACAAAAAATGAAAAAGGCCATCTAAGTAGGATTGACAAGTTGGAAAGGGAGGTTATGAACCTTAAAGATGAACTCAAGAAGACTGGTAAAAGTGTAGGTAAGAGAAAGATGCCTTCTAAACCTACCATGGATAGTGATCAAACTTTACAAATTTTCAAGAAACTCAACTCTATGGATATTATTTGGGAAATGCTAAAAATATGACATGATTGTACCATTTCTATACTTAAAGCTATTTATAACTTTATGGAACAACATGTCAAAAGTGTTTGTATTCTCAGTGACATTCCAGCTATTCCATTCTGGGAGTCATAGAGGTAACTTAAAGGGACCTGGTCTTTTCACAATTAGTTACTTAAGAATGATCCCTCCCAAATTCACTACCCTAACATTATTTTTCTCTCTACATAAATTCAAGACGAACTATTGATAAAGCAGTCAAGTAGAGTTGCTTCTAGTTTGATGTTGTGTTGTTGTAAAGAAGATGTTTTCTTGTTGTTTTGATGCTACTATGTCTCTTTAAGAATATCCTTTTTATAGTTCTCGGTATAAACTATAGTTGGTTCTCTTGTTCTTCATGGATTATGATCTAATTTTTTTTTTTACCATTGTATCTGGATTTTGAGCCTCCTTGTAAACGAAATTTCATTGTTTTTCAAAAGTCAAATTTTTCAGTGATTCGAATTGCAAAAAATCTAACTTTTAAAATTTCAACATTTACAATACTGATTTTTGCGCCAAAATTAGCAGGAACTTGACAAGGTCATAACTTGAGCTCTCGGGTGTCCGTTTGAGTCATATTTTTTAGTTTTTTTTAAACCACATGTTTTGATGAGATGAATGCAAAATTCAACTTTGCCCTACCAGTTGGGGCAAGTTTTTCGAACACATTTTCAAGGGCCCTAAATCCACCATCTTGAGGCCGAAAATTAGGATTTAAGTTGTAGTTCGGTTTTTTCCTATTTTTGGGCATTAGTTAATTTTAGTCTATTAGTTGCATTATGAGTTAGAAAGTTGGAAATTCCTATAATTTAGGAATGTAGAAGATGCATCAATTTTGTGCCCGTACGAATAAGCATGCAAACTTACTAAGAATAGCAGGTTCTAGTAAACTACTAAAAATAGTAATTTCCGCCACCTAGAGTAGATTTAGTCAAGTTAGTTAGATTTTTCTTGGAAAATTCGGAGTTTTGTTTTCCTATTTAGGAAACATTGTAATTCATTATTGTAAATTTAATGAAAAGGAGAATTTTCTTTTGGACATTTTAAATCAAACCTTTTGTTTTCAATTTGGCTACATTATTCTTTTCAAAATTTCAAAATATAAAAATGAACATTCTCACAATTTAAATATTTTCACAATTCTAATTCTTTTAAAATTTCAAGTTTTTCCAAAATTTGTCAACTTTAACAAATTCACTGTGTTTCAAAATTTCAACATTTTTGAGTTTTCACTAATTATTCCGATAAGTTAAAATTTTGAAATTTCATTCTGTTTTAAATTAAAAAAATTTAAATATATTAGATTATTAAAAATTTCTAAATTTTCAAATGAACAATGTTATTGAAAAATTTAACCTTCTTCGAAATTTCATATTTTTTTTCATAAATTTAAAATTGTCAAATTTCAAATTTTTCAGAATTTAAAATTTTCTAATTCAATTTTTTCAAATATTATGCATTTTTTAGTTTTCCAGTTTTTTAAAATTTCAACTTTTATAAAATTGATTCAACTTTGTGAAAATTTAAACTTGGAAAAAATATTAATGTTTTCAAAAAATTTAAATATTAATTTTTTTAACATTCAAAATTTTAGTTCTCAAAAATTCATACTTTTTTGAAACTTCCCCTATTTTGAAACTAAATATTTTAAAATATCAATTTTTTCTGAATATCATGTTTTTTAAAATTTTAAGTTTTTTAAAATTCAAAGGTCCTAGTTTTTCAAATTTCAAAATTCAAAATTTTCAAAAGTCTATTTAAAAAAATCAATATTTATGAAATTTCAACTATTTTTTTTAAATTTTAAATATTCAAAATTTAACTATTTTCAAAATTTTCAATTATTTTTAATTCAGAATTTTTGGAATTTTTGTAATTTTTTAAATTTTTCAAATATCCACTTTATCAACATTTAAACTTTCTATTTTTTCAAAATTAAATGGTTTTTTAAATTTCCCCTTTTTTAAATTACATTTATTTTGAAATATCAAGTTTTATAAAACTAAATGATTTAAAACATTTTAGTATTTTGAAATTCAAAATTTCAACTTTATAAATAATTTAAGTGTTTAAAATTACAACACTTAGAAAATTTTGGGTAATAGAAAATTTCAACATTTTTGAATTTTTTTAAAAAATTATAACTTCATAAAAATTGCATATTTTTTTTAGCAATTACATCTTATAAAATTTCAATTATTTCACAATGATTTTTTTTTTAAATATTAAAAAATTCAACCTTTTTAAAAATTTCAAAGTATTTCAAAATTTAAAACAAAGTTTTCATTTTTTTGAAATTTTATTTTTTCCAAAATTTAAATATTTTGAAAATAGAACTTTTTTGAAATTCATAATTGTTAAAATTCAACTTTTCAAATTTGCAAAATATTAACTTTTTAAAAAAAATTGGCTTTTCAAAATTTCAAATTTATCAAAACACAAAATTTCAAAATATTAATTTTTTAAGAAAATATATGATTTTCAAAATTATAAATATATCGCAACAAACATTTTCAAGTTTTTAATGTTTCAATACTTTATAATTTCAAGTTTTCTAAAATTTATTGATGAAGTTTTTAAAATTAAACTTAAAATTTATAAATATTTTATTTTTTGATACTTTAAAATAAGTTTTTCAAAATTTCACTAAGAGTTTGAAAATTTCATCATTTTAAAATTTTGAGTTACCTTGAATTTTAACAAATTGTTTTAAATTTTCAACTTTTTGAAATTTAATTATGTTTCAAATTTCAAATTTTTCAAAATTCAGTTTTTTTAAAATTTCCAATTTTTTGGAAACCCAATTTTTTCAAAAGAAATAACCTTTTTGACTGTTCGCCTTTTGTATAAATTTAAATTTTTCAAATTAATTTTTTTTCAAAATTAATTTTTTGTTATTTCATCTTTTTTGAAAGTTCAACATTTTCAAAATTTGAACATTTTGAAATTTTTCATGTCCAAATTATTTCATAATTTCTTCCTTTCTAAAATTTCAACTTTCTCAAAAATACAACTCTGTGAAAATTTCAACTTTTTCATAATTTAAAATTTTAATGTTTTAAAAGTACAACTTTTTCAACATTTTAGTTCAAATTTCAACTTTTTATTAGAAAAAATTAAATCTCTCTCTCTCTCTCTCTCTCTCTCTCTCTCTCTCTCTCTCACACACACACACACACACACACACACACACACACACATCTTGTTGAGGCATTAGCTAGCAACCATTAATATCTAAAAATTGGCATCCCTAGAATGCATAGGAAAATATGATTTAAACAACTTATTATGTTGAGGTATTAGCTAATGGCCACTAATCTCTAAAATATGGAATCCCTGGAATGCATAGGAAAATATAATTTTAAAAAATTAAAAAGTATCATGTTGAGGAATTAGCTAGTGTTGGAGTCTAGTATTCAACACTTCACAAGGTCATACGCACTACCAATTCTCCTAGAAAGATTTCTAGGTGCTCACCTGAAGCCCACACAACTTACCGAGTTCCTCCTTTGTTTAACTTCTCAACATGTGGTTAGCATACTTAACCAAAATAACATGAATAAAGATAAAACCACAATATAGAGAAAAAATCACATATAATAAGGAACTTAATAAATATAACGCTTATTTCACTAAATTGGGACTTATTCGAGTCCCAATAGCTAAAAACTATACTCAATATCGAAATCCAATATTGCTATTTTCATATTCCAAAATGTCAAATATTAGAATTATCTGCACTCTAAAATTACACATATCAGATTCCAAAATCACACATATTGGATTCCAATATTGCATATATTGGAATCCAAAATCACATATATTGGAACCCAAAATCACATATAATGGAATTATATGTACTCCAAAGTCCCATATATTGGAATACAAGAAAATCAAATATTGGAATCCATTATATGGGCTAGCATCCGTTGGCCAAATTATTTATGCTATGTTATGTACATAACATGTTTCTATTTTATAAGGGATAGCGGTCATTGGCCATTATTTATGCTATGTTATATACAAAAAATGGTTATGTTTTAAATGGGCTAGCGGCCACTGGCCATTATTTATGCTATGTTATATACAAAAAATGGTTATGTTTTAAATGGGCTATCAGCTGCTAAGCATTATTTATGCTTTGTCTTAGTGAAGCTCCAAAAAATAAGTTCCCTCAATTTGGTTTTTGATCAAATATCATCCCAAACATCTTCTCTTGTCCTTCAATGGTTGCAACAAAGGCCAAAATGTGGTGTTAAATTTGATGCCTGTTTAGATTTTTTTATCCTTTTTATCCATAAAATAGTTGCAAATATTTGAAATAACCATCACATATGACTTGCATATTTTAGATATGACCATCAATTTATATATATATATATATATATATATTTATTATATTAAAAATATTAAAAACCAATTAAGTATATATAGTATAATTTTATATTTATTTTATGAATAGTGTAAAAAAAATACTATTTTACAAATTTTCAAGGGAAAGTTTTTCCGATAATTCACCACAGAAGTTATTCAATCATACTATCATCTTATAATCAGTGAAAATATAAATCCTCCCAACTTATATTTTGACAATCTCAACATAATAGAATAGAGTTACGTAGTACATTTCATTAATAACATATGAATGTATATATTATTGGCAATGTTAAGCAGTACAATCATAACAACATTCTGAAAAGATAAATAGTTATTTAGATTTTTCTTGCTCCAAGTATTTGATGCCCTCTACCACATTCAATTCCTGAGACACTATTTGTGATATTTTTTGTACAAATCGGCCATCAACCATTTATCTTTTGTACAATATTTGTGTCTTCTTTTCATACCCACCATAAAATTTTAGGAGGGTTTCCCTTTGCACCTAATGTAATACACAAAGTGTTTTTTGAACTGTATGAAAAATAATTTCTACTCCAAACCTTTTATAGGTCTCTTATTGTTATTCCCTCGACTATATTGCAATGTTCCTTTCCCCAAGTGAGTCTTGGATTCAATAAATTGATATTTTTTTATTGAATCCCATTGATATATTTTTAACATTAGCAGAAATGAGAGTGTCAGACCAGAATCCTAGTTCACAGTATGGTGATAGTAATTTTATAAATTCTGACAGGCCACCTCGCAGGTTGACAACTTTCATACCGAACCTGAATGACATCTTCCTATTGCATGTTTTTTTTTATCCCATATAACAGGTCCTCCATATCCAAAATGAGTAAATAACTCTTATCGCTACCTGTAGGGAAGTAAACAAATTTTATTTTTTTCGGCCACATATCAATTACAACCAATTGAAATAAACAACATTTTAGCTTATGGCTAATAGTTATCAATTGAGATTACAACTTGGATTACACCGCCTGTACATGTTGTTAGATCCATTGATGCAAGAGCTATTTCAAATAAACAATCATCAATTCATAATCTATTTCTTCCTATTGAAAATGTGAGCATAATGTATTTGAAATAAACATTAATCAATTCATAATCAATTTCATGTTGTGGAAAACTTAAATGGATAAACATAGTGGTTTCTGTGGTGATATGGTAAGTACAATATCAATTATTCTCTGTATTATAATTCAAATTTAGCGGTTGTTAAGCTACGCTTATATTCATCAAACCACCCTTTGGTGGAGAACAATCCTCAGCTATTGATGAGGATTTGTGACCGCTAGGCTATGCCATCATTGTCAAAACTACACTTAGCTGGAAAACCTTTAATGAGGCTATCCAAGTGTTTTTTTACATACATACGAGATGGATCAAGCCATATGTAGTTTTGTTTATGATGATGTTGAAGCCAAAACAATGTTAATTCAATGTAAGTAGTCAATATGCAGTAGTGAATCAATGAAACATTGTAGACAATATGCAGTTGTAAATCAATGAGATATTGATGAATGTAAGGTTTTTTAGTCAAACCATTTCTGTATTGAACATGGATGCATAGAGTCCACTAAGCTCTATATAGTTCATTTTAAATTGTTATCGTATCTTACAAATGGATTTCCTTAAACTTTTTCTTCGACCCTAAGCCAAGCATATAAACTAATGTCTGTTAGTTATCATTTCCTATAAATTTGTGGGCCTTATAAATAATTTTTTTGTAAAATACACATGGATATCATATCATTTCCTATAAATTTGTGGGCCTTATTAGTTGTCTGCATAATCATTTATTGTCTTATAAATTTGTGGGGCTTATTAGTGGTTTTGTTTGTAAATTCACATGATTAACATACCCGGATCTGATGGCATATTCATGGTCGTTGTGCCCATGTCCTCCCATATCTGTCATCTGAACTGTAAAAAACATAACTTTCTTAAAATTTTGAAAACCATGGCAATTGAAGATAGAGCTCATTAAACATATTTATAAAATGATTGAAAGTAAATCACCATGTTGAATTGGTTGTGTAGTGTCATGGTGAAATGGTTGTACATCAAATTTTATAGCTTTGTGGTTGTCTGCATAAACAATAATTATATAAGTAGCATATTTAGGTTAAAATCCATTAAACAAAATCACTTGTTGAAGTTTTTTCTAGAGACAAACCTTTCTTCATATGAGAATAGTAATGTTTCAGAAACATCTCTTGACTATGTGTCTCAACAATAAAATAACAAATAGTTTGGAATCCACCAATGCACAGAGTGTGACACTACCACCATAAAGCACTAGTACTAGAGAATTTATGGAACAACATCGAGTGAACATCTCAGCCCAGAACTCATATCGATATTTCGCAAAGAAAAGGATGGATGTTTCCTTGTAGGCCAAATTTCACTTGTAGTTACAAATTTTTGTGGTAGTTTCTCCATCCAATCCATAGTGACCTCTTCTCTATAATCATCATTATTGTCACAGTTGTGCACACAAGATATTGTGTACATAAGACACAAACTTTTGAATATCCTGTTGCTATCGTAGAGTCTGTAGCATCCATTCAGAATTGATACTCCAATGTCTTTAACCTTTTCCATGTATCTTTATACTGTGTCACTTAACATTTTTGAATAACCAGTTGGTATTAGAACAATAATAATACAATCCAACACACTAGTTCCGATAACTGTTAGAAGCTCCATTATGACATCGGAAGAAATATTGCTGGCCAAATTGCAAAAATCATCGATCACACATTCAACATTGAAAGGATTAGTCGAAGGAATATTGATAAATTTCAATGGAAGATGGAATGGATATGCACATTTACAAGAAAAATTTAAATGTGAATTTCACCCTTGCTAGTATATTTCCTTCCAGTGACATCACATAGTTGTCTAATATTGTCTGAGCCATGACAATGGGAAGAACTTATTCACCTCATGATATTTTTTCCATTTTTCCATTTTTTCCCCAATATGGGAATCATATTTTCTTTTTCCATTGCTCTCTTCACCCAACAGTATAGACAACTAGTGGTAGTGTGATTCATGCAATTTAAATTTTTCAATTACATTGGATTCACTGTAGGATGTCAATACAATATTATCCAGATGCTTATTTCTCAAATAATGTTAAACTTTTGCTCTCATTTTGTTGTCTCCTTTTATTCTCTGACAGTAAGAATCAAATGTCTCTGCTATTACACTAGCCTCAAAATCCTTGGTTGATTTATTATTCCTCTTCAACCCATTCAATTTTGATTTAGATGGGTTTATCTCCAATTTAGTCAAATATGTTTGCCTCAACATAGTAAAAAACTTGGAATGTTTTGGAGGTGAAAGAAAATCTTTTCTATGAAAAAAAATGACAAACAAAAGATGTTTTCTCGTTTCTATACAATTTTTTGAATACTGTAAATATACCATTTTGAATGACTTCTTGCATTTGAACAACCAGTTTTGTCAGAATCTGTTAGAATCCCCAAATTCCAACCATATTTTGAACAGGAATATGGTCTGCTATTTATGGAGGCATGCATTTCCTATTTCCTGAATAAAGAAACATCCAACTCCATATCCATAATAAGACACTTATTGTTTTCAAAGTCAAAGTGTTCCACCTGGACATGCAGTGTCCCCAAATCAATAACTTCTAATGATAGAACAATACCAACTTCCTCATGATTTTCATCTATAACAAAAAACAACCACATGTCGACATGGTAGTTTTCAGGGGAATTAAGTTCCACAAACCATTCCTCATCTCTTTTCTTCCAACAAATACTGCCTGTGATGAATGGAATTGTTTTGAATGGAGCACAAACAATGGAAGACATTTTACCTATATTTAGAGTAAAATACATTAATAATTAGGTCATTTCCAAACTTTAAAGTGTTTTTCTTCACATTTCCTATTAAGGAATTTAAATAGTACCCTAGTGGACACCAACTTCTAGAGTTCTTTACTATGTATCATAACAAAGTAATTAACTTAATGGTTAGTGACTGCTAGGCTTCGATAGGACATCTTATGTATCATTCAACTGGTTACAATAATTCATATTTTGTGGATCAAATCAATAATAAAATTTTTTTCTAAAAGTCTGAAATTGAATTATGATGCATTGAAAGATATGAAACCATTTTCACCTTTTGAAAGTATTACATATGAGCCAGACAAGCCATAACATTATATAGATGGCATGATATAAATGTTAAAATATACGCACTCTAGTGGTAGATAGACTTCTAGTCAACATATAAAAGAACAACCTAAAACAATTTTTAAGCCATTTACACCTTTTTAATGATAAACCGTAGAGGACATTAAGATGTAATATTTGGTATTTCGAAGAGAGTTTGTGGTAGCTTGGGATTTTTTGTTTTACAAGACTATGTGATTTATGTGTATATCGGTCATATTGTAGTAGTGAGGATTAGATGCCTGTAAGAAGACTAATGAACATGTTTAAAGGATAATGGTTGGAAGATCTAATGTTTGGTATTTTGAGGAGAGTATTTGAGAAACAAATCACATTAATGGAGTTAGTGATAGCTCATCATTTTTTGTTATATAAGATAATGTGAAATATATGTATATCCTACATACTTTATTCATTATGTCTAAATGTCTATAACTATTCTAAGTACGATATTTTAAGCATAGCTCTTTGTGGGAAATTCCACAACAAGCTATTAAAAAAAATGTGAAGGATTACACTTTTCCTAAACGTAATTATGGTCGTCTTCACAACATTTTGTATCAGAAAAATTATTTACCTAACACTCAGTTTCATTACTTATCGAAAAAGTAATACACATCGGATGTTACTTTCAACAGTTTCTTTTATTGAAAATTGCGATAAATAATAAATCGCGACCTAGCTGAGAAACCACGAGGCTCCTACCATTACGGTCATTGTAAACACTATTTGTATAACTTTGGATTGCTAGTATTTTTCATTGATTATAATTATATCATGTTGGCTGGAATGTACCTGGTGGAGACAATAGCTGCACTGCATATCAGATAGAGGGATCAAGCCTTACGTAGTTCCCATAAGGTATATTTTTTGAAACACATAATTCACTTGGATCTTATGGGAGAAAATGCTTAGCGAATGCTAAGAATTTTTTCCTTATCGAAAGTAAGGGCATAGTGGATGTTAGGTTCAAAAGTTTAATAATTTGAAACAATGATAAAATAAAATATCATGCTCTAGTTTAGGGGTCGCTATGATCTCATCATGCTTTATCTGGTACTGAAAACCTTTCATCAATATTTTGTGTATATTTCATCTGATTGTAGTGAAATATCACTAGAGTGGAATTGTAGATGGTCTTACATCATCCTTAAACCTCAAAACTATGTAATCTAAGTTGACTCCTCTACATCAACTTCAAGCAGAACCCCCTTTCCATAAACATAGACATCATAAATTTGGGCCATTCTCCAACTTGCAAAACCCCAACCTTGATGCAACCTTTGCGGTGCCACTTATGATAATGTTTTTCAATGAGTTAAGCCTTATGCCTTAAATGCATAGGAAACGAGCTTTGTCTTGTAAAGTGAAAATAAATTATTACAAACCTTAGCCAGTAAATATCTTACTAGATGTTACTTTTTTTGTTAATGCTTCTAGTTGATATTTATAGTCTAACATTACCAAAATAACTCAGTTTTATTAAGGAAATTAGGACTACAAATACAAATTACATTAAATAAACAAATACACAAACATTAAATAAGAAACAAAACCCACTATAACCAACTTTGGCATGTTCCTTTTTATTCAATGAAATACCTCTATATCGTTAAGCCATTGATTCCCCAATCCAACCTTAAAAACAAATAAATATCAAATACACTAAAACTCAAAAAAACATACCCAAAACAAAATCACTTCCTTCTTATCAATCCTCTAGAATTTCGACCTCTCCTTCATCGATCTCTGATTGTAAATTCTTGGGATCCTTGCCATCAATAGTGCTCCTGACATAAACACACTTAACCATAATATCCTTCATAGTCCTCGCAAGATGTTTTTCCTTGGATCGGCACTTCTTGACCTTCGCAATTTCAATAACATTGTCTAATGAAACGATCCCGGTCTGTTTAATATTTTTTGTATTTTCCTATCACATTTAGGTTCCTTCAAGGATTTAATCACCAAGGCAACTGCACTAGGAACAACTGTAACTTTGGCCTAAAGATTATGTACAGTGAGCTTTATGGTAACCCTCAAACCCTTCTAATATCTTGCAGTCTCCTTTGTAATTTCTTCTCTAATTTTCTTCGATGAAAGACCCAAAGGACCAATTTTAGGGGCCAATGAAGAGGCCCCTCTAGCTTCTCCTCCTCTCACATGGATGAACACCTCAATAAACTAATATGATTCCAAATTTGGCGGCATTTTTCCTCAACCCTTCGAACTATGCCTCTTCCGTAAATCCTCTACAACTCTAAGGCCTCTTGTCAAAAGGGAAGACTTAGGAAAAACCCTACATCTTTATTTGTTCTTGGACCTAGGGTTGTTCTCTTTTGTTTGGTTTTTTTAAGTAATATAAGTTGTTATTTGTTAGAGTGATTAAGGTACACTATTAAAGGTAGGTAAAAAATCATATTTATTGGGTCCTACATTATTAAAGGTAGGTAATTTTTTTTCTTATTTTTTTCCTATGTTGTTATTTCTTAGAGTGATTAAGGCACATGAGGGATTAAGACTTATGTAGTTCCCATAAGGCATATTGTTTGAAACACATAATTCACATAGGATCTTGTGGGAGAAAATGCTTAGTGAATGCTAAGAATTTTTTCCTTATAAAAATTAGGTCATAGTGGATGTTAGGTTCAACAATTTAATAATTTTAAAACAATGATATATAATATATATATATATATATGTATATATATATATATATATATATATATATATATATATATCATGCTCTAGTTTAGCATTCGCTAGGATCCCACCATAACTACCAGTCATTATAAATACCATATGTATATATCTTTGGGTCTCTACTATGTTTTCAACTATTATTTTTTGGATCGCGCGCCTTAATAGTACTCACAAGACGTATTGTTTGTAACATATAATTCACATCCATTTTTATGACAGAAAATTCTTAGTGATCGCTAAGATTTTGTACATATTGAATGGAACACCATAACCTATTGAATTGAATGGTATATCCTAGTGGTCGCTAGGATCCTACCTTTACCTCTTATCAATATAAACATTAGCTTTATAGTTTTTGGTCGCTATCCTTAATATGTAGCTCCCATAAGATACATAGTTTTCAACTCATATTTTATCTTGTTTATAATTAAGACACAAAATAGCGCCCACTAAGCTCATTTACTTATTGACATATATTTCATATCATACCCTAGGATCAAAAGTTTCTTATTTTGAAGGTATACATAAAGAATAAATCATTGTTTAGCTTAGCGGCCGCTAGGCTCCTACCTTACCTCTTCTCATTATAAACACTATCATTACAGTTTTGGATCCCTAGTCTTGGTATGTAGTTCCAATGAGATACATGGTTTTTAACCCATACTTCACATCATTTCCTATCAAATAAAATGCTTAGCACCTATTAATTTCCTTTACTTATTGATATAAATGCCATATCAGACCCTAAGCTAAAAAGTTTCTTATTTTGAAAGTGGACATAAAATAATAAATCACGGTTTAAATAGTAACCACTAGGCTCCTACCTTTACCTATTCTCATTTTAATCACTATCATTAGAGTTTTGGATCCCTGACCTTGGTATGTAGTTCCAATGAGGTACATGGTTTTCAACTCATACTTCACTTCATTTCCTATCAAAGAAAATACATAGCACCTGCTGAGCTCATTTACTTATTGAAAAAAATGGCATATCAGATCCTAGGCTCAAAAGTTTCTTATTTTGAAAGTAGACATAAAATAATAAATCATGGTTTAGCTTACCACCCACTAGGATCCTACCTTTACCTCTTCTCATTTTAAACACTAGCTGTAAAGTTGTGGATCGCTAGGCTTAGTGTGTAGTTTCTATAAGATACATGGTTTTCATGACATATTTCACATCATTTATTAACAAATAAAATGCTTAGCACCCACTAAGGTCCTTCTCTTATTGATAGAAATGACATACCAGACCCTAGGCTCAAATGTTTCTTATTTTGAAAATAGTCGTACACTAATACTAATTGTAAGTTTTCGATCGCTAGCCTTATTATGTATCTAAAATATCTTGTTTGAACTTTCCACGTGCCACATTTTCATTGGATAATTAATTTAAATTAGTGCACATTATATATAACAATGTAGAAATCAGTTTTGATGAAGAATGAAATGTAAATGTCTGTATGTTATTCTAATATTCTTCAAAACTATGTTTAGCTTTTATTTTTTCTATTTGTTTTTAATATTTTTTTGGCTATGCTTAGTTCAATTATATGTTGTAAAATATATATTTTATTATGTTTATATTATTATAGTCTATAGAAAATGAAAAAAAACTAGTTTTTAATTTTTAAACCATGGAAAAATAAAAATAGGGAAATTCAAATTTCCCCACATTTTTGGCTATTTCAAATTTCAATATCCCACTCTTTTGGTTGTAGAGGGGGAAATTTTTTAGATATTTTAAATTTCAATAGCCCACCCTTTTTCTTTCAAAGGGGGAAATTTTTCAGATATTTTAAATTTCAATAGCCCACCCTTTTGCTTTTAGAGGGGGTAAGTTTTCAGATATTTTAAATTTCAATAGCCCACCCTTTTGCTTTTAGAGGGGAAAAGTTGAATTTTTAAATTTTCGTATCCCGCTCTTTTTCTATTTTTGAAATTTATTTTGTGGAATAAGCTAAAAATATTATTAAATACCTCAGAGAAATATTGAGTAGGGTTTTGGATTTTTTCGGTCAATCAGAAAAGCATGTCTTCAAACTAAAAAAATAAGCACTAACCATAGATTATAGGGATGAGTGTTCAAATCCCATTTTTTTTATGCGATTATAATCTTGTTTGTAGATAAAGACACACAAAAGAAGCACGCAAAGGATGCACACAAAGGAGGATAGCAACAGAGGTTGTGAAAATAATCACGATGATTATTTCTATAAGATAATAAATGGAGGTTTCACAGACAACACAAAGCATGAAATAATCCGAGATATTACTAAACCAGATATTTATAGCAAAGGTGTACCTATTTTTATTATGGGATCTATTATTTTCTCTATATTCGACTAGTTCCTATGTTTTGCATGGCATTATAATCATGATCCACATAATCACTATTTTTTCCTGCTAAATCGTGATCCGCAGTCAAGCCTTTCTTTCTAGATATTTTTTATCTCCATGCCAAACTACTTTTTTCTTCATGAGAACTCATTTTTTCTATGCATTAACAAAATAAATTTTAATCACTTTTCTACTATGATATTTATCTTTGTTTAACTCTTTCTCATTTCATCAACTTTGTCTCTCTTTGGCTATTTTTTGTTTTAAAATTTTCATTCTCATTCCTACGATTGTTTTTTAGGATAATGATATCTTCTAGCACATTCACCTTGTTTTTAATTTTATTTTGGTGAAGAGAACAAAAAATAGTCTAATGTTTTTCATCAAGATGATGCAAAGAAACCTCACTAATTAATGCATATTAATTTTTTTACATGGTTGTCACTTAGATATTTTAGGAAAATATATGAGGTTAAAAAATTAATTCAAAACAATAAAAATATATTAAAAAGTCAATTGTATGATAATTATTTCCTATTATATATGTGTTTCCATGTAGAATTAACCAAATGTAATGTCATCATCATGTTTATGGTATGTACATTGGAAGTTAAACACATTATATATGCAATAATATTATTAAATATAATTTTAGTCAATATGAATTTTATAATTAATATATTCTTCTTTTTGAGCCCACAAATATATGCCAAAAATTAACATAGATTTGAGGATTCCACGATATAATTATTTTTTTCGACAACCTATTTATGAAACCTTAATTCTATTTCAAATTACATAAAGGATTCTACACGTATATTTATATATACATTATATAAATTCTAAATTTATTTGTTATCATTTGTATCTTTTTAAAAGGAAAAATAACCAGATCATACCATGCCAAGAATACAGATGCTAATCAAACACCACGATCTATAAGATGAAAGCATTTCGCTAGAATAACTTTACATAAAACCTTTGCAAACAAATGAGAAGCAATATCATATATTATTATGGAACTCAATGAAATACAATGAGGATGGGCCTTGCTTATATATGCAAGGAATAACAATCTAAGAACTAGTCAAAGTTGTAGATCAAGCCATAAATCAAGGAAATAAGTAGTCAACAAAGAACTAGTTAAGACCATAGATTTAGGAGAAAACTAGACATTAAGGATCTAGTCAATACCTTAGATCAAGGAAAGAACTATTCAATACCATAGATCAAAGAAATAACTATACCTAACAACTAGATAATATCCCCATAATATCTAAATAAATAAAAAGAAATATCCACACACATAAGTGGGTGAGGATAAATACAACAAACGTAAATAAAGTACCTAGGTGAACATGAGATAAGGTATATACCTACTCTAAAACGCACCTCAAGTGAATCTAGGGGCAAAAATAGAAGTGGCATGTCCATAGTATGAGTCCCAGTAACTAGGCCTGATGAGGTACTCATTTACAATATATCCATGAAGAAATCTCAAACCAAAAGAATGAAAGAATACTGCTATAAGGAAAGAGAAAGAAGAAAAAGAAGGAATATGTTGTCACAAACACCCCCCAAGAAAAACTTCTGAAACTTCAAGCATTTAACGCAACTCAAGGTAGCAAGGTGATGCAAAAGGATTTGTAAAGATGTCCACAACCTGTTCCTGAGTCGGAAGATGCTCCAAGTAAAGAGCTCCATCCTGAATGTGCTACTAAATGAATTGGATGTGTATCTCAATATACTTGGTCCGTTGGTGCCTAACTTGGTTGCGAGAAATGTGAATTACACTTTGGTTGTCACACCAAAGTATAGTCAGTGAATCCTGTGGGAATCCAAACATTGTCAATAACTGGAAAATCCAAAGAATCTACTGACTCACTGTAACTTTTTCCTTGTATTCTACCTTTGAAGATGAAAGTGCAATAGCCAGTTTCTTTTTTCACTCCCAATCAACTAGAGAAAAACCTAGGTAGAAAAGATATCCAAAAGTTGAACACATGTCATCAATAGAACCTACCCAATCCGAATCTGTATACGCAACCAACAGAGTAGAACCCCTAGTGTAGTCAAGGCCAAAGTGGGAAGTTCCCTAAAAATATCAAAAAATCATTTTAGTAGCCTACTAGTGACTACTATGAGGAGAATGTGAACACCAAGATTCAATCCCTACTGCAAATGAAATATTAGGGCGAGTATGGGTCAAGTACATGAGACTCCTAACCAACTACCTATACAATGTAGGATCACAAAGTGGTGTGGTACATGTGGAAGTAAGAGTAACCCCAGACTAAAAAGGTGATGGACTTGGCTTGAAATCAGCCATATAAAAGTGTCGAAGAAGATCATGGGTGTATTTTTACTAACTCAAATGAATACCTTAATCTATATGAGAAATCTGTAAACCAGGGAAATAATGCAATAGCCCAAGATATGTCATGTCAAACTATGTAGAAAGAGCGCTCTAAATACTCTGAATGTGGGAAGAAGAGCTTCCAGTAAGTAATAGATCATCAACATACAAGACAAGTATCACAATATCCTTAACAACATGTTGTAGCTACACTGTATGATCAGAGTGGAAATAAAAAAAACTAGTAGATAGAAGAAAAGAATCCATCTTATGATACCAAGCCCAAAGGGCTTGTTCGAGACCGTAGAGAGAACTTCAGAGCCTACAAACAAGAGAAGAATCCTAAACAAATCCATGTGGTTGCTCCATGTATATTTCCTCTTGTAGATCTCCATGTAAGAAGGAACTCTTCACGTCCATATGGTATATGAGCCACCCCTATGATGCAGCAAGAGCAAGTACAAGGTGTACAATATCCATGTTGGCAACGGGTGAAAAATTCTTAGAGTAATCAATACCTTCAACTTGTGAAAAAACATTTGTAACAAGACAAGCCTTATACTTGTCAATGGGCCCATTAGCTATGTATTTCATTTGGTATACCCACTTACACCTAACCATATTTATTCATTTAGGAAGAGATACCAAATCCCAAGTATGATTCTTCATCAAAGAATAATACTTAGCTGACATCGCATCATCCCACTCATGTATCCCATGAGCCTTTGAAAAAGGTTGCGGATCCTCATAAACTGCATGACACAAAATTCTAGAACCTATAGAATGTGTGTGATGATTCCTAGTGGGTGGAAGATCCTCTATGAAAGGCATTTCCTCATAAACTGTAGTATGATCCCAGTTAGGCATAGTGACAACATCAATGGTAATACTATCCTCAATAACATAAATAACCTCCTCAATAACATCCTCAAATAAAGGGTCCTCAAGATGAGATGAAGAAGAAGGAGGCATGGAAGAAGATGAAGAATCATGAGGAGTGAAGTGCTCATCAAACTGAACATGTGTTCAAAAAATAACGTCATGATTATCAGAATCTAGAAGGTGATAAGCTCTCATGTCCTCACAATACCCTACAAAGATCAAGGGTTTTTTCTTCTTATCCAAATTTTTCCTTTTCTTCTTTATCACAACAGCCCAAGTATAGCTCCCAAAGACTCGAAAAATGAGACATTTGGCTTAGTATTAGACCAAGCTTCCTTTGGATTCGGATTCTTAAGTGCTCTATGGGGTGTGTGATTCTGAATGTAGTTAGCATAATTAACTACTTCTGCTCAGTAGATAAGAGGTAAATCTCTAGAATGCATTATATAGTTAGCCATTTCCTTCAAAGTTCTATTCTTCCTTTCTACTAATCCATTCTATTGTGGAGTATGAGGAACAAAATTTTGGTGAATAATTCCTTGAGTTGTAAAAAATTCATAAAACTTGTTGCTGAAGTACTCCCCCCCATTATCAGTATAAAGGTTTTTATGCTACTATGAGATTGTTTCTCAACCAAATCCTTAAATACTTTAAAGTGTGAAAAAACATCACTTTTATAATTGAGAAACTAAACCCAAGTACACCTCAATAAATTATCAATAAACATAAGTACATATTTAGTTGCATTGAAATATGGGGTAGAAAAAACCATCAAGTCACTATGCACAAGCTCAAGTGGTGAAAAATCTCTCTTAGAAAAATTCTTAGGAAAATGATCTTAGTTTTGTTTCCCTGATACACAACCATGACAAACTACCTCAAGAAAAGAAACTCTATGAAGACCATCTACCTTACCATGAGTGCTCAACTCCTTTAAATATCTATAATTGAGATGTCCAAATCTTTCATGCCAAAGCTTACTCTTTGAATCTACAAGAGAAACCAATCATGTCCCTATAGAAGAAGTGTCATTAAAACCCTCAAAGTTATATAGTCTAGAACTATGATCAACAATACCCTGAGCAACCAGTGAATGAGGCTCCAATAAAGTTCGTACTTCTGCTCTATGTGGTGTGAAATTCATTTTTTTTCCTTTACCAGAATGACAAATTTGATATAGAGAAATAAAAAAAAAATTGATGTTAGGAAAATATAGTGCATCTTGGATACTGCCACCATCAAGTTGTATATCACCTTTTCCTTTAACAAAAATAAAGAAAGAATCTGCAACCTCAATTTTGGAAGTAGAACTCAAACCTAGAGAAACAAAAGACTCCTTGCAATAAGTCATGTGATGAGAAGCACCAGAATCTATAACCCAATTGTCTGCAAGTGGTGACTGAGATCTCCCAACAACATTAAGTGATTTTCCATGGTGATTAAAAGGAGGTGGTATGGAGATATAATTTTTTTATTTCTTGACTGCATCCTCTAAGGCTTGCATTTTCTTATAACACCTATGTTCTTCATGATTACTACCCCCACAAAAAGAGCATGAATGACTAGAATTATTCTTGGATTTAGAAGAATCTTTTGGTTTTGAGTTGTTTTCTTTAGGTTTAGGAGCATTTTGAGATGGAGAAGGTGTGGATTTGGTTTTATTGTTTAGTTTTCCCTTGCCCTTAGGATTAGATGCAACTAATTCCTTTCGAAAGGTGGAAGACTCAAGGTGAGACAATTTGGATTCTTTCCTAATAATTATTTCACAAAATATTTCTAAGTTAAGCATTTTGAATGTGTCACCTACGGCATCCATACTAGATAAAAATGTAGAAGAAAAAATTTGGAATGGTCCTCTCAACTTGGATAGAATCAAGTAAACACACTCTTCATCTTTCTTATCTCTTCCACTCCCCTTCAATTATGTCAAAAAATTCTTGAACTTGGTAAGATAGTATATAATTGTTGGAAAATATTCAGGATTAAGAGATGTGATCTCAATGTCTAGTTGTATAGCTCTCATATGATTCACCTTACCAAATAAATCCTCCAATTTCTCCCAAATTTTGAAAGGAGAGTCACATTTTTCCAAATGAAACAAAAGACTGTCAATTACATAAGTTCCTATCAAACCCATACACTCATCAAATTTGCATTGGTACTAAAATTTCTCATATTATCTAGTGAACATTGGTTGTTCTAAAGAAGTTAAAGCCCATACTCCTTTCCGCTTAATTATTGTCTCCATTCTTGGTTTCCATGTGTGGCAGTTATGTGTTGTTAATGGCTTAACATGATCTAATGCAGAAGTAGATGCCATCCTCAAAAAATCACCAAAAGAAATTCAAGAACCAAGTAATACAACAAGACCCCCAAGCAATGCAATCATACCTACCCAGATTTTGGCACTTTATAGGGAGTGTGTGTTACAATATGGCACTTTATAATTATAGTGTGATTCTCAAAATAAATATTTCCAATGAAAGAGCACAAAAAAATAAGCACTTTTACAAATAACGACACTCAAAATTGAGTTATCAATAAAAATTTACAAGATTTTCAATATTATGCTCTACTATTTATTTTAGTTGCCACTAAAATAGAATAAAATGTTCTTTCCTTCACCACACAAATAAAATGAAAGCGGGATGGAGTTAAGAACCTACTAGTAGGAATCATAAGCTTTAAGCCCTCATATGACCATACCATATGACAAGGGGCTAAGGATTTCAATGGGTGCCAACAAACCCAAAAATCAATTTCCTCGGTTGCTTCCTGTCTGGCGCAAATCCTGAGGAAAACCAGTGTGTTTCTCTGTAACCACAAAAAAATGACTGCCTCCAAAAATGGTTGAGTTTACAGTCAATCTTAGGGTTTTCACACCTTTTGGATCCAATGGTGACCTATATGGATGTCAATAGCAATCTCCTGCTCTGATACACAAAATGAACGATAACCAGATCATACCAAGTCAAGAACACAGATGCTAATCAAACACCGTGATCTATAAGATGAAAGTAATTTACCAAAATAACTTTGCATAAAACCTTTGAAAACAAATGAGCAACAATATCATATATTATTATGGAACTCAATGAAATACAATGAGAATAAGCCTTTTTTATATAGGCAAGGAATAACAATCTAAGAACTAGTCAAGGTCATATATCAAGCCATAAATCAAGGAAATAACTATTCATGAAAGAACTAGTTAAGACCATAGATCAAGGAAGGAACTATACCTAACAGCTAGATAATATCCCCCTAATATCTAAATAAATAAAAATAAATATCCACACACATAAGTGGGTGAGGATAAATACAATAAAGGTAGATAAAGTACCTAGGTGAACATGAGCTAAGGTAAATACCTACTCTCAAACTTTTCAATATGATTTTTTTCTATGAATAAACTCTACCATAGGAAAAGATATTTTACCCTAGCGTCTAAAAGGCTATAATTCTAATTTAGAAAAAACATTTGTATTCCTTGGTCCCTTGTGGATCAGTTGTTTTTATATAGGAAACACAACATTTTTTGGTCCTAGCAATCACTTTTTTCTTCCTCAGCTGTTATATTTGCAAAGATTAAAAATTTAGATTTATAAAACAACTTCATTATGAACATGATATATTTACCTTTAAGAATAGATTAACGACTACTAGGATGTAATGCGTAGATGGTGTCATATGTAAAAAGTTTTTTTTATATTCTCAGACGTAATTCTAAGTTTCTATATGATTTCATTACTGTAAAATAATTCTGCCAGAATCTTGTAACAACTAGATAAAACTATACGTTTACTTGTATAACATATTAAAGATACAATTTTATAGGTATATTTATGTATCCATTATATAAATGCTCGATTTATTTTTTATCTTTTATAGCTTTTCAATACAATTTCTAGCAAACATTAACAATTTATATGTATAACATTTATGAACATGATATATTTACCTTTAGGAATAGCTTAGTGGCTGCTAGGGTGGAACAAGTAGATTACATTCTATTTAAAAGCTTGTAGTATAAGTTCTTGGTCACTATTTTAGATTTTTTTCTTATCCTAAATGTAAATATATTCTAACTTTAAGTATAGCTTAGTGGCTGCTTGGGTACAATGAGTCCAAGTATATAGGTATATTATTATATAAATTTCAGATTTATTTTTTGTATCGTTTATATAAACTCCTTTTTAAATACGATCTAAATGAAAAAAAAATCCTACTCTAATGAATGTTATGCTATATTTCTTATTTGGATGAAGTGTTCATTTACCTTTGCAAACTCAAGGATAGGTGGATTTTGTTATAGGCAACACACTTTTTTGGGTTGAGCGATTGACTTGTTATTTCTCTCGTGTTAAATACACTTTTTTATTTTCAGGCAACACACATTTTTGGGTCAATAAATCATTTTCTTTACAACTAAGAATAGCTTATCAGCCACTAGGCTTCATCGAGTATATCCATTTGTATGGCATTAAGACCTTATGGTGGGTTGGATTAAAAAAATTAAATTAAAATAGTTTCAGCTGAGTGAGCACTAGGTACTTCAACAGTATAAAATTTGAGCTTAGTTGGCGCTATAATATATCTAATTACCCAATTATATTTTGAGCTCAGCGTCCCCTAGCTTATGACACAACATAATATTTAAATCTTTTAAGTCTCTAGGTTTCAGTAAAAGAAAGTAAGATATTATAAGCATACCGGCAAGTTAATACAATCTTAGTGAATGTTGGTATTAAGAGTTTACCGGTCATTAGGTTATTCCACAACATATTATTTGGGTATTTAATTCACTAGATTTTGTATCACAAACATGATATGTTATTTTAAATTTAGATATTTCAAGCTTAGCACCCACTAGGTTATGTTATCATATAATCATTGGAACCCAGAGATAGTAAGGAATTAAAAACTAAATTGATGTATTAAGAGCTTAGCGGACACTAGGTTATGCCACAATATAACCCAATTATATTTTGAGCTTAGTGTACGCTAGTTTATGACACAACAAAATATTTGGATCTTAGAAGTCTCTAGGTTTCAGTAAAAGAAAGTAATATATTATAAGCATAGTGGTAGGTAGGTTATGTAACATAATAATACAATCTTTGTGAATAATTGTATTAAGAGCTTAGCGACCACTAGGTTATTCCACAACATATTATTTTAAATTAAGATATTTCAAGCTTAGTTCCCGCTAAGTTATACTACCACATAATCAATGAAACGTAGCGTTAATTAGGATTTTAAAACTAAATTGAGGTATTAAGAGCTTAGCATTCGCTAGGTTATGCCACAACATAGTATTTGGGTACTCAATTCACTAGCTTATGTATCATAAACATTATATGTATCGCAAATAAGATATATATAAATTAGATGAATGCATTATATGATTTTAAGATTTTAAACTATGATATTTCGATGATAAGTCTTAGAAAAAAGAACATGCGGAACTAGTCCATGATAAGTCTTCCAGCATTGGACTCCCATGATGATTACTAGTAGCCTATCTTACTAAATATATGCAAAATATGGGGAAGAGCAGTAATCAACCTTACTTCACCCACAAATACTTCCTATATCTATACACTTCACTATACAAATGACCATTCTAGACTTAATAAAAAACAAAAGACAAATTCATCTAGGAAAGATTTAGCCATTTAGCCTCTCGGCTCCACCTCTTTAATGATCCAAATGTCCGCGTCCCCTTTACTTTGATTAAAGGAGGACGAATCGACATAGTAATGCAACATTTTCACTTTAGCACAAGCAAGGAGTTTTATACCCTAATTTTTCGCAACTACCTCTAGACCACGTGTAATTTCTTGCATCCGCCACGTCAAGGCATGGACATGATACTGAAGGCTGACTAGATGCTCTTCCAACTTCTCATTCTTCATATGCAAGATAAAATGCCCGAAAGATTTAGACAATATGTGTTTTTCACTCAACCCTTGAGCCATGTCAAAAACGTTCCTTCTCCCTTTAGACTAATTTGGGTCAAGCATTAGTTTGTGCATGCTATCACAAATATCACCATCATCTTCTTCTTTAAATCACTATGCGACCGAAAAAACCTTCTCAATCTAATTCGGCATAGCTATGTTCCAAATTTTCCCGTCCATCCAAGAATTAAATGATTCCCCATGGTCCTTTCCTGTCATATCTCTCTGCCTCTTCCTACTATGACCACACTCCATGCTACCCAAGAAACCACCAACACCCCTATCACCGTCGTAGAGAGACAAGAAGCACAATGACCAAATATGAAAATTATAAAGGGGTAGTGAAATGTCCAATCGGCCTAAAGATATAAATCCACCATCGCATAACACACGAAATGAGGTAAGTGTGATAGTACAGAAGATCATCGATTAGATATCCTTATCACAAATATTATGCTTCCCATTAATACTCTTAAATGTACAATTCCATCTTACATTTCACATGCATATAACCCTTAATTGATTTCTTTTATCGCACGAATGCAAACTATCGATGTCATAAATGAAAATTAACGTTGTAGATTCCATATCCTCTTATAAGTCGCTACATTTTGACAAATTAAAGTAAAAAAAAAATTGTCTTATCGACCTCTAAGTTAATCAACCACATTAAATTTGGATAAATTTATAGCAATCAAGATCTATATAAATTATTAAGACTTTATTGTATGATTTTAAGATTTCAAATTAAGATATTTCAAGCATAGTACCTGCTAGTTTATGCCACTACACAATCTTTGCATTCTATCGGTGGTTAGGATTTGATAAATTAAATTAACATATTTGCAACATAGTGGCCACTATTTTATGCCATAACATAATATTAGGTTCTTAGAAATCTCTAGGTTTCAACAAAAGAAAGAGATAACTTAAGAATATAGATATTTTGAGCTAAAAAATCAATAGTATATAAATAAATATAAATATTCAAAATATATTAATTCCAAATCTTAAATATACTTGCACAAAAAATCCCTCAGGGCCAAGTATTACAATGAAACATGAAGAGAACAATCTTGTATGCAACAAAAAATAAAAAACCAAAAATTCCCAAACTTGACAAAGCCAAATTACATTGTATGGATATTCATGAGAGTAGTTGCTTCATCCTTAACATCAACAGTAGGCCTTCCTTGAACCAACACATCCACTAACTTAATATGTTCTAGGAAGTCTTCATTAATTTTCATCCACGTCATGACCATGTGAATTTTCCATTCCTTAATAGAGGTTACTCAGTGAAACATATTCTTTAATGGCTTCGTGTGGATCAAGAGAGATCTTCTCTAAATTCACTTTGTGTTCCAAAGCTGCAGTGGGGGGGGGCATTTTCTCTAACAGAGGAGAATCATGGTAAACTGAGGAGAGATCTTGCAACACATCGGGAATTTCTGATTCTATGCTAACTTCTATGAGAAAAGGTGGGAGAGTAGTCATACATCCTTCTGTGATCAAGTGAGTTGATTTGGTTATAGCCACTACAATGTCAGTGGAGATGAGATGAGAAGCCAGAGAAGCATCGGTAAAAGGAGGAGAGGAAGTATATGTTGGGTCTGAAATCAATTCAGAGACCTTAAGAGAGTTTTATGAGGTGTTTGGAGGGTTACAAGCCACTAGATAAGATGAGCGAGACCTAAGAGTTAAAGAAAATGGGATGATAATCATGATGTCCTAATCGGAGTTGGAAGGGAGACTAAGGTTGTGACAATGACAAAGTATATAGGGAGATGGTTATGGAAGAGGTGGGAGAACATGACGCCACTCTCTTGGCTTAGAGGGGAAGTATGAGATTTATTTTTGGGAAGATTCCATTTCAAAGAGAAAATAAAAAAGGCCTTGGTATAGGAAAGGACCATCATCTTCTATATCCATTTTAATGGAGTTCTCAAGCAATTCAAATAGAGAATCCAAAAAAATTATCTTCTGATCTTTTTGAAGATACGCAAGAAGAAAAATATAAGGTCCATAGATCAGTTTGTAGCATTGTTGAAGTGTGAAGTACCTCCTCCATTTCTCTTTAACCCTATCCCAAGGTTGTGGAAGTGAGTCTCGTTCATATCCCGAGTGATACATTGTTAGATTTTAACCAGGATACATGAAATCGTCCATCTCCTCCCAAAATGAGCATCGAAAATAAATTTCTCCCTCCACAGGGATCCCCATCGCAACTGCAATGGACTCTGTAAAAATAATAAATTTAGTCTTTCCCATTTTGACTCTTCCTTTCTTCTAGGTTTCTCACACACTACACATTACTCAGATAGAGTGACCAGATAGTCTTTCCATAAATGACATAACACCACCATCATGAAAAATATTCCATACTATCGGTGTGGCATTGACGTCTTCACAGGAATAAGGCTCAATGCATTTGTTGGTGCTACCTATAATAAAAAAGGATTTTTTAATAGTGATTTCCAAAGGCCCCAATATAGATAATGCTTAAATATAGATGTCGATCACCTTCATTCCAATCTTCAACTCGTGTCTCCAAGATTTCTAATTGAATTCTATCCTAATTAGTAATAGTCATTAATTTATCTTGTTCGTCACCTGAATGTAATCTATGAATGTCATAAATTCCCAATAAATCCACAAATTCCTTATCTTCTTACCGCCGCCAAAATAGGTTATGCCTAAACATAGCCTAACAACTTTTAATCTTAGTTAATGTTCAGCCAACCCCAACATTAATTAGTTAACATTCTTGCAGTTATTGCATTTAGTGGAGGTTGAAGGTTTGAATGTTAGCAATATTAGATGTATTTAGTTAATATATATTATAAAGGAAGAATCTGCAAACAAAATGAAGCAAGGTGAAATAACTAACATTGTTAGACATGATTTTATACTATATAGATTATCAGACAACAAATGATAAAGCAATATATTATTAGAATTTCTTTACTAACACTTGTATTTGTTACAATTAGGTTCTACAAGGTTGTTCATTACACACATGGAAATGAAGTGGGTAAGCACAAAGATGTTATATGGAGCACAAGCAACACTTATGTTGGGAATTTGTTTGCGATATTTTGTAAGGTGATTTCAAAAAACACTATTTGACTGGAATAAGACGGGGACAAATTTGTCTGGAAAAAAAATGCATCCCCACAAGTCCTCTCCATCCCGAGGTGTGACTTTTTCAACAGAAAGCATGTGTTTAGTTCAAAACAAGATAAAATTAAATGTAGATACAATTACATGTATGTGGAAAGAATAATATGCTTATTGGGTTTGTGTTCTCTTATAGGTACAATCTCATTCACAATTACAAGTATAATTATAGGTACATGAAAAGAATAATATACTTTTTCATCTTTTAACTAGCCTCATGGATGTAAAAAAATTTCTTATATTGAACCCTTATGTGACTTCAAACTAGTGTGGGTATATATATTAACTTGAATCAATATTGTTTTGTTGTAGGTACAGTCAGCAGTTCATTGTTTATATTACTTCAAGCATAGTGGTATCTTTCATTTAACAAGTTACTAGATGATATTTTGAACTTAGCGTCCACTAGCTTATGACACACTATAATATTTACATCTTCACGGTCTCAGGGTTTCAAAAAAAGAAAGTGATATATTTTAATGATTTTAGTGTTCACTGGGATTTAACAAATTAAATCAACCTAGTTTGAGCTTAGTGAGAGAATGTATTTGAATAATATAATGTTTCGAGCTAAAGGGTCGCTACCATTTAATAAGCTAAAGAAAGCCATTGAGTTTAGTTTTCTCTAGTATCTCTAGTGTTAATCTCGTAATGAACTTCCTCTTGGTTGGAGGATTGAATTAATATTAAAAAAAGGTATAGTAGTTTGACATTGAAGTGAAATTTGTAACCTATTTTTTAAATTTATTACTACTCGAACGATGTGCAACTAACGTTGTGGATGTTAGAAATTATTATTGAAAGGATTGAAATATTTTTTAATTACTGCAAAATTCCTTTTATGTTGTACTTATAATATGTTGTTGTTTGAATGAAAAAATATTGAATATGTTTCTAAAATAGTCTGGTGTGTTTTAAACAACCTAGATTAATTACTTTCACAAAATTTCTTTTTTTACATGCATTGATGGATATCAATGACTATAATGCTTAAGTATAACATGTGACATATCAGTTATTGGACCAAACATATTCATTTTCAAAACATATGTTGTCTTGCAAAGGATTTCTAGAGGAAAACTTGGACTAAGGATTTACTCCCCAAGGTCAACAACATGAAGAGTGTCTGCCTTAATTGGAATTGAATTGTAAAGATTGGAGGACAAAATTTGTATTTATTTGAAATATTTGTTACTACAAAATACCTTCTATGTTGTTGTTTGAATGAAAAATATTAAACGTGTTTCTAAAATAATTTGATGTATTTTAAATGTCCTAAATCAATTATTTTCACATAAATGCTTTTCCTGCATATGTTTATGGAGATCAATGACTATAATATTTCAGAATGCCCTTTTGGTTGATAATGCTGAGAGCCATTTTTTCAAGGCACTGGATTTGATTTTACTGGTTACTCAATGAATTTAATTGTGTTTCCCAGATGATGTAACAATGTTTCAGAAAGATAGAAGTGACCATTGTTGCACTTTATATATGCTAATCAGATGTGGTAATTGGACTCTCACTCATCCAAAGAAAGTCCATTTTGGAGTGTAGAAGGAAAAAATTGGCTGCCACATGTGTCATAAGAAGGGTAATGATTGATACAGAAAGAGTGAAGACACTAAAAAGAAAGTCCAATTCCCAGACCAAATAGGAATTCAGGAACAGGAAAACGGTATAATTCTCCTTGCTTTTGTTGTCCTTACTCAAACTTCAGTAAAGTTGGATAATCAATTTTTCTGATTTGACTCTCCAATCACGTCCATGTTACAGAAGGATTATGATCATCAAATGGGAAGATGCTTCCATCCAATATTTCAATTGAATCAAAGAGGCCTGAAAGCATGCCCCTATTTTAATAGCAGCCCCAGATTACATAGAACCTTTCAAGCTGTTTTCTTTTTCTTAGAGAACCTATGCTTCTTGCCTACTACAGATGGTAGGATGATGAGGGGGCTGATAGGCCCAACTTCCTTTTCAGTAAGGCTTTGCATGGAGTAAATTGAAATACAACCATCATGCAGCAGACATTTACATTGTTCAAAGAAACAAAGGTTTTCATTCCAGGACTTATATTAAAAGTTCAAAAGTTGTTGTTTATGTTCCCCATACCATGGTAAAGACAATCTTGTCGAGATGGAAGTCTCAGTAAAAGATGTAGATGGGTGAACGGTGGGAAGAGTAGGATTGGACTCCAAAACCATGAAGTTGGTGATAGGTTTAGGCTTCTCCAAGCTTTATGCCGAGGTAACTTGCAGACTATTGATGTAAATGATGGGGGTTGATGAAGAAAGGGCGTTTTTTGAAAAAGGTAATGAAATTTTTAGTGGTACAAGGATGTGATGTTTTATCTCAAACATTTAAACATTACCCTGACAGTTAGTAAGAACCAGCAATGCTCTAATTTGGCTTCCCAAAAATATTTCATTGCCTGATGTTGTGTGGAATGGAAGACCAGAGGGAGTCCTCTTAATATGCTCGCTGAAGATGAAGCCATCAAGATAATAGCTTATCTCCATGGAGAGTTTTTGTGAAGAATTTTTTTTTGCCAGGGTGACAAACAACAAGATCCTGAGGGCTGGTTTATTGGTGTTCCAACTCTTTTCAAAGAAACAATAATGTTGGGTCAGAATATGTGAGAGTTGCCAACGTTTCTCGGAGGCCTGAAGCTCGGCTCCCTCCTTGTAGCCATATCAATTGCAGCGCATTCAAGCAATGTGGAATGAATTTCATTTGTGGATTTGTGCGGGGGGGGGGAACCCTTCAATGCTTTGGGAAAAAATAAGTAAGTGTTGTATGCTGTTCGTGCACGCGTGAGGGCTTTCCTGGGTGTGGTACTAATGTGTGGTTGAGTTGCAGGTGTCTGTGAGAGGTGGTGGAGCCGATTTTTTCATGTGTGAAGTGTTGAAGATTGTTAACACTAAGAGGACTGTACATTTTTGGTTAGAGGCGTAAAATATTTTGGCCTCGAAAAATGCACCCGACAGAGTTCGGGAAAATGGTGCTTTTTCTCATATGGGTGAGTTTTTTGACCCATAGGTTTAATGGTACGGGTTTTTGCCCATGGTTTTGATACCCATGGTTTTTTTGTAAAACTCTTAGCAGTTGTCTATTTCTAGGAGCTTATGCATCATGAAGATTACATGCAAAGGTTTGCAGATGGTGTGTTTGAATTCGGGTGTGAATTCCCTTAGAGTTTGTTTGAGCATACTCCAAACAGATCTGGGTATTGTATTGAGAGAGTGGTGGCTTGTATAAAATCTGAGCAAGTGATTCGTGGGGGACTAGCCCAAGTTGGGTGACCACGTTAATCTTCTCTTTGGTTTGTTTGTTTTTATTCGTAATCTTTATTTGAGATCTGTAATAAGTTCTGCATATTAGTTTTTCTACTGTTTGCGATTCTGTGAGGGATTATCCACTATTTTATCCTTATTTCCTAACACAATCCCCACCAAGAAATGCTACGCACCAGTTTTCTGGATTTGTGTGCTAAACAATATTATTTGCAGGTTTTGGAATACTAGCAAGATTATAGCTGAAACATGCATGATCTTTTTAGAGCTAAACCTTTGGTGGAAATGTTACACAAGGACTATGGATCAACTTGACATATGCCTCTAATTACAATCCTCAGAAAACATCAAGCTGAATCTAGTAATAAAAATTTCTAAAGATATTCAGAAGACCATTGAGTATAACAAGAGAAGGTGGGGTGAACAGTTGAAGTTTGTCGTTTATGAAGATATGATCGCTGTCAGAGGGGTCACCTGAAGGAGTCCATTTGAGTTGAGTGTATGGGACTCAAGCCTTTGCTACGTCGTCTTCATATGCAGCTATCTTCATATCAACTTGTAGCAACTGAAGATCACAAGTAGATCCTTATACTGCCGCATTAACCATATCATATGAGCTTGAAGAAGAGAATAGGGCAGCCCACCAAGAGGCATGTAAAATTTAGAAGATACACTGAAGAGGTTATTTTGACAAGAATCAATCCATCTAGAGCCTTCAATATTGGAGATCTTGTGCTAAACTATGGGTACAAGCCTTAGGAATAAAGGGCAAACAATGAAACAAGTTTGAACTCATTATGATGGGCCCTTACTCTATTGACATGAAGAATTGGGGAGCATAATTTCTTCTGCGCTTAAGGATTTTGGTGGGTAATTTCTCAAACTACCTTTAATGGTAGGCAATTTGAAGCATTTCTTGGATTGATTCCCCTTTGAAATCAAGGCATAACTCGTCTATAATATATTGTATAAGCGATTTTTTTTTTCCTGTTTTTGTGTTGGTTTTGTTTTGGTCTCGGTGACCATTTTTCTTGGCTTCTCTATTTGTTTTTTTGAGATGCTCTTATCTCTACTCTGTAAAATGAATCCACTGCCCAATGGATAATTTTTTGGCACTATGGTCTACATTTTGTTCTTGTGCCTCGCAAGGAGTTGCCCATCCCCGATGCGGAGCCTGTTTGGGTGCTCAAAATGTCTCGCCCCATTTTTGCCCTTGCAAGTTTATTATTCATGGCCCTGTCATAATTTTCCTTCCTCACATCATGCTTGGTTTTGTAATTTTGTCATTTTTTATTTAATCCTGATCTTGGGTCAAAGATCATGTATGGGTCTGTATTTGTCTCCTAATTCCTTGTACTCTGGAAAATCTCTGTATTTTGAGTCTCTCTGCCCCTGTTTCCTTCAGAACTGTATTTCCCATTTTCTTTCTCCATTTTCCCCAGTCAGATGTGTTGTCCCTACAATTTTTTTTCCCTAGAAATCAGAGAATGATTTGATATGTCCCCTAAGGATCATGTTTGAGCCGTGCAACAGTCTAAACTCTCAGTCCTTAAAGAAAAATTCATTTTCAAGATTGAATGGATGTTTTCTCAGTGTTTACGGTTCTTTTGACGGAAGTTTCTCCTAGTCATAATTTGATCATTCAGTTGCTAGGGGAACGTCGGCACCTTTGGTTAGACACATCTCAGTGGGACACTTCAAAATTCCATGAAAAAGCCTCAATTTCAAAAAGTGTCCACGTGGCGGGAACGACGTCGTTTTGCGAATACAAATTTTTTGGTTTTGACCTTTGTAAGTAGCACCAAGAGGACACGTGGAGGGTCAGAATGCAAAGAGACAATGGAGGTTTCTGCTAGGTTTTCCCATACCTTAGAAAATTTCAAAATGTTTTGGAAGTCCGGACACGTGGGGAACAACTGCTCATTTGAAGATCTGCTTTTGGGATTTGCCTTGGAGTAGTGGCCGGATGGGCACATGGGGCTTCCGCTACGTGGCCAGACCTTAGAATATTTTATTATGCAGTTGGACAGTTTGGTAGAAATAGGGACATGTGGTGAGCTCCGCACCTTGTTCAGGGTCCTTCAACTTGGCACCATCTTGGATAAGTGCCATAGGACACGTGGGGCATTCCTGCTCACTTGCAATTTTCTTAGACTTTTCAATTACCAAAGGAGACCACCTCGAGCTGACAGTGGCACCTTCCACTGATCTTCAGCCTCTAGACAGATTTCTTCTGGAGCAGGACACATGTCAAGCCTGTTGCTATTCAAGGTTTGAAATTTTAGGGACATCCTTAAGGTGCGCCCATTGTGACATGATGCAATTTCGAAAACGTCATAAGGGCGGGGAAGCAGCCCATTAGAGGCAACATACATTTGTTTTTCCTCTTTCCTCATAAAGGTTTTAAAATATCAAAAATGGCCCGCAAAGCCTGATGGGAAATAGTTAATGTTTTTCCCCAACTCAACGGCGGAGGTGCGGGCTTTTGGAGGAAAAGTGAAAATTTTTCCTTTTGAGGGAAAATGAATTAAAGGCCATAAAAAGACTTGGGGTCCCACTGGCACCCCACATTAGAGAATTAAGGGGGAAGGGCGGAGATGCAGGGGAAACTTTGGAAAATTTTCCCTTTCCAAAAAGAGTAGTCAAATGGTAGAATTTCTCCACATTTCTTTTGGACCGACCACCTTGGGACACATGTTAGGCCCATTTTTTAGGAGCGGAGGCACGGGGCAAAATGTGAATTTTTTCCATTTTTTCAAAAGGGTCAGAAAAGGTCAAAGATAGCTGCCGAACCCATTTTTGCATCTTCCACGTGGACGGCCCATACTCAAATCAAAGATCAATGGCTACTGAATGTCCAGATCTGATTTTCCCCCATTTTCTCTATACACGCTCCTAGAAAGAGAATCTTCATGATGAGTGAGTTAATTTTAATATCTAGAGTTGGTGGAAGAGATCTGAGGCATATGTCACCATTAAAAATGGTTTTGACTTTCGAAGCCCCAACTCTATTTTTTCATTTTCTTCTCTTGCGCCAGTAAGGGGCCAGAAGTTGATTGATACGGGGCGAGAGTGGTTGGAGAATGGATGGAGGCGTGTTTTTTCTTGAAAAAGGAGTTGAATGCTGGGGGAAATCGAAGAGATTTCCCTCAAGTCACTGGAGACTTTTGCAGATTTGATTCTACCAATCACGAACAGCATCATGGCGAGCACTGGTGCATTTAAAGTTTTTATCTTTTGGGAGGAGGGGGGTTCTGTTAGAAATGATATAAATGGCATGAATTCATTGTGCAAATGGTGGGAGGGTTGGGAGTTTTTTGGAACAGATCAGAAATGATTCTCTCCAATTAGAAAAAGCTTGACAGAGGGCCCATCCATTTTGAGAAGCCATCCCAGAGAAGCATGTATATCTCTCTTTGTATCAAATTTTATCATGTCAAGGTGGTTTACAAGTGTACAGCCATTGACAAGCTTGAGATTATTCTAAAAATTTCCCTTGCTGATAATTTGATCAAAATTTGAGGTATTCTGTGTTAATCTTGAGTAATGTAACGAACCATTACACCAAAACCTTGAGGCATTAGTGAAATACGCACATGAGGATCATAACATCTCACCACACTTCCGTATCCCAGACCCCAGGCTAGATTTACACCCGTATAGTGGGACCACATTCTACCCTATACGAGCCTCGGTGAACATTTGCAATGCCGAGTACTACCCGTGCCGAGACTTGACCCTGGGTGGTCACTCTAATACCAAAATGTAACGAACCATTACCCACAAGCCTCGAGGCATTAGTTAATCCGCACATGAGGATCATAACAAGTAAAGTGTATTTATTTCATATCTGAATGCATACAAGTATTTTTTCTTGTTTTTATTGCAATCTTGTACCAAAATAGGGTCCAATCACATAGGTCTCAGTCATTGTGATAGTTTAGTGACATCTGTAATTTCATTTCTCAGAAGAGCCTTCATCTGGGAGTGGGATAGATGGTTTAAAATCAATTTTCTTTCATTTTTATTAATAGAGATTCTCTATAAGCCTCTGGGTGTACCTCAGGCATGACTTAGTTTAAATCTTGGTGCTTTACTTGGGTTCTCTAACTCGAGCCTTTGTGATAGAATCCAAAGGTTGTGTGAAAGAGTTGCTGATCTGGGCTTCCATTGAAGCACATATTCTAGTTGAAGAACAATTTAAATTTTTGTGGCATTTTTTTGATTGAGTCTTCCATTTTGCATAAGCTCTCAAGGATCTGGTGAGTCAAGTCCATCCCTGTCTCCCCTCCCACCAAAATTTATTTAACACAACCCAATCCTACCCATAATACCTCTGTTTGTCAATGTGCATCCACAAATGCCTCATCTATTTTACCAAAACATGCAAAACTAATCAGGGTCTTCAATGTCTTTAGTAACTTTGCCTTGCTGTGAGGAATCTCTCTATAATCTGGAAGTGACAACTCGTGAGAGTTCAAATTATGTGTGTTTATCGTATTTTTTCACCACGGCCTTCTTTATAAATTTATTGCAAAGAAAGGTACCTGTATCTCCTTTCAATAACAGAGTTTACAAATAGGTTTCTCTTACCTTGGTTGCACTTGCACAACCCTAAATAGTTAGGATCAGATCACATCCTTTTGCATGGTGCTACCCACTCCCTTCAGCATCTTGCGTGCTAACAATTATGATAGACTGCTTGCCCCCAGCTACAAAACAACATACATGATTGTCTATCTACCCTCTGAGTGTCCTGTCAAATCCATGATGCTTTTGGTCTCTCAAGGAGGTAAAATCCGGGTACCAACATAGGGCATGGTATCCTTAGGCTCTAGACCTAGCATTTCCCTTGTATAAAACTAATTTGATTATTTGAGATCCGGAGGCATGAACCAATTAAAACCCAAATTATATGTAAATTTAGTTGTTAATTACAAGTCGCAGCATGGGTGGTTGTGAAGGGGGGAGGCTGGTGTGTTAGGCCAGGGAGCCTCAAAATTTAGTCTTCCAAAATTAGTGCCATAATGGAGTGTTAAACAAACATGCACTAGGATATCAATCTATAACGCATATTCCTCAATTTATATTAAAAAATGATTGAGATGGTAGTACTTATATGTGAAGTGGGTTTAAATTGTTTATGAAGAGAAAGTAATAATGTAGATTTTGTTTTTTTGTTGTATTGAATAGAAATGAAAAGTGCCATTCTTGCTATCCCACACCCATTTTTGGTGTGTTTGCAACGTTTTTCAGAGCTTTTGGGATTGCTTCCTTTCTCAAGTGCTTGGGAGAATGTGGGTCGGCTTTGAACAATGCTGGAGATAGAAAACATTTATTCATCTATACCTATTCTTTCCAGGAAACCACATTGTTTGGGTTCAGTTTGGTTAGATGGGAGCTTAGATCGAGTAGTTACTGGGTTGTTTTACAAAATGGTTTTGAGAAATGTGTGGCCCATTGTTATTGCAGCCTTGATGTTTGGCACAAAATGGTTTTTGTTGAAGACTTAGAAACCTCCAAGACAATACCAATTGGTATGTGTCAAGAAAGACTTCTAAATCTATTCCAACATCGTTTTCCTATCATCGTCGTGCACCAATGGATAGTTCCAAGCATAATGGAAGTATGGATGCGTTTTTAAAATGCCAATGGGAGGCCCATGATCGCTGAAAAGGAAAATTGCATTTGTTTTGAATAGTTAGGATTATGCTAATGTGGATGGGATCAATTAGAATGGATGGTCTAGGTAGGTTGGCAATGGGAAGTGGGAAATGGGAGGAAAGCCCAGAGGATTCTAGTTTTTCAAAATGGACAGAGGCAGGGATTAGAGGAAACACCACTATACATTTGTACAATGGTTTTCAATGTGTTGTGCTTCTTGTTAGCTCAGACAATAAGACAAGGAGGATCACAGTGACATGTAAGATTTAAATCACAGTATTCACTATTTCAATATAATGCAACAATAAAACATATTTCCTAATCTTATGCCATTATGAGGTTCTTCCCCATCATTGTAGATGTGTATGCAAAAAGGTGGGAACATTGAGACCGCTCATAGAGATTGAAAACAATGTAAAAATAACTATGGTTTCAAGGAATACAATGTTTTTGTATCATTATGAAATGGGAGATTTCCAGAATAATTGGAATATTCTTCATGAATGAAGAGGGATAAGCTTTTTGAAATGCGTGGTTGTTGTACCGGTGACGAAATGCCTAAATGAGATGCAGAAAACTAATCCTCAGTTTCAGTCGACTTCGTTCCTCCAAGGCATGTTCATCTCTCATCATATTTTATTAATTCTTGTTCTTTAGTTTTTCATTTGAAACGAAATACACTTTAACCTGTAGGATTATTTTTACTGGTTAATTTTAAAATAAAAGTATTTTTAAAATAATAAAATGTTAATCAGACTTACGTAATTTAATATTCCTCTTGGTAGACAACCATGAACTAAAAAACTCACTTAAGATGAGTCTAGCGAATCCTATACAAACTAGATTACTTACAATACCCTTTCATGATAGGTGAAGGTTGAGTTTCCTTTAAAATATGTTGACTGTTCGCTTGTTAAAACCAGTAAATCGTTATTTTCGAAGACTCGCAAAACAACGTCATGAATCCAAAAAGAGATGTTAAGTTTCTTTTGTGTTCCTTGTTATGTGAGATTCACTTCAAAACCTAGATTGACCTTGATTTATCATTTGTTTCTTTTCAACACTCTGAGGATCCTCCTTACCTTGGTTGCACTTTTAGAAGTTGTTAAAAGTTTTGAAAAGTGGGGTTCGTTATCGGCTTTCCGTGTCGGGACCTGAACCCAAAAAATTCTTG